>VOMN01074987.1:0-32421 GCA_014899125.1 Orchestia grillus
AATTGCGTTTAGGCTGTTAGACAGAAGCAGACCATCATCAGCAAAAAAATTAATTAATGAAAAATTAATTGCATTTCCGGAACTCAATCTTCGAGGCCGGAGAGTATGCCTTCCGAAGTTTGGATGCAAACGAGGACCTAGTCTGTACGGGGCGGAATGCTGGATTATTATGTTCCAGAGTTTGGAGTTTGCCAACGCAAGAAAACAAACACCAAAATATCAAATTTTCGGCGGAATGCCTGCCATGTATGGATTATGCATCACTTTTTTTTAATTCTTACACTGGTGATGTCACAGGCGGTAGTGTTCCAATCACCGAGTAAAATAAAAACACTGTTCATTTCGCCTACATTCGATCGCGACGAAGGTTTGCATTTACAATAAATACCGTTAAAATGTGGAATTGAACACCAAAATATTAGTCATTACCACGATGCTCGGTAGTCGCATAGTAAGACACTGCGAAGCCACAAAAAAAAGCATTAGTGAGTGGATCAATTTACAAGATGCCCTTTTAACACCAATTTTTCAACTGATAGTCACTCTATTTTCGAACTAATAATTACACCAATTTGCCTCAAGAACCGCAAAAGGCAACGTAATATTTTCAAAAACCACTCTTTTAGGCAAAAATAAGGGCTCGGTATTTGAAATATCTCAAAGAATTTTCTATGGTTTTATGGATCATTAATTATTAAACGCGTAAGTCTGGTAACGGCTGTTTTTCTCTTGAACGATGTCTATCCAGCAGCGTGCTTCAACGGCAAATGCAACGACTGCGGCCGCTCATCATTGCTTGAATTCGTCTTCTTATTCATTATGATGATTTTGCTATTACGTCCTGAGTTTTATCTTCTCCAATTAACTACTCAGATTACGTTTACTTACGTAAACGTAATTACTTAGATGCGTAATTACTCAGATTACTTAAAATGCAGGTTACAATTGTGTGGCTCCCGAGGTCACGATACGAGAAAAGTAAATTCCCGTCCTGATACATTCCGGTGCAAGAAAAAGTAGCATTTGTGCAAGGTTTGCGAGGATAATTTGGTGAATTCCCTTGGCGACATTTTTGGCAATTGATAGGGTGGCGTTTACAGGCGGCATTTGTGTAACTGCATGACGTGGTGAATTTTTGTAGCAATGATCTAGTTCTGAAGAAACGGTACGATGACGAGCTTCACTGACGCCGTATCATTTTTTGGATTTTTTTTCAGGCCCCGCGCACTAATTTGTAGGAATGCTTGCTGATGTACAACATTGGAAGGCCCACGCTGGATGGACATTTTGCGTATTTTGTATGACTGAATCTAGTGACTTGTTTCTCGATGATGAATGTAGTTTTGGACGCTCAAACCTAAGTCCAAAAAATACGTGTTCCTGTCACCCAACTGAGGACGGTGAGCCTGAGCCCAAGAGGAAAGTTTGCACCTCTTCTTCTTCTAATTCGAACTCCCATTCAATACTATAAGTCCTTAGACTTTGCCATTGACAAAGACCTCAATCGATTACCCGCACTCGTATTTGCCAACTACCTGCTTCCTAACTTTCTGATACGCCCATGTATCGATTGGTCTAATTGGCCGCAATCCTACTTGCTAACTCAACTCTAATTGTCCAAAAATCGACTTAACGGTACCTCCAGATTAGCTATCAACACCAGCCGTGATGACTTAAGAATCAAGAAAAACTTCTCGGAAGGATGCACCGTGTGTTAACACTTGGACCACGACTCTGCCTCCAAATGGGAAAATTTTCTGTCGAAAAATATCGCTGTTATGAATTAAAAATGTAGGATGTTTTCACAAATTTAGCTAACCTACTAATTTTCTTTCTAATCTAGACCACCATATTCCGAGGTAATCAGCCTAAATTTAAAAATTTGTATTAATTTTTCTACTGCTTCGGTTACTTTAGGTTAATTAAGGTTAGATGATCGCGTGTACCTCGTACGGCTCATATTGCACTCAAACGGTTGATTTTTTCCCAATTTTTCTTGTCCGAAGTTTACATGCTTGTGAAACAAACACTTGTATTGAGTTGCTAAAATCAATATTCTACTCGAGCTCGTAAATTTCCCTGAGCCTAGTAAAGGTGTCAGGGGCATCCTATCCTATGAAATCTCACATTCCAAAGCTGCAAAATTTAGTAGAAATAATTTTTCCCTGTATAAGGCAGAATGTGTTAAGATCTTCTGGCTAGAATTCATCACAGAAGAAGTATCGTTTACTAATTAATATTCCTAACATCACATTTTGATTTCTTAGCGTAAAGTTGCAGCAATGCGCTATCTGTACGCTGATAATTAAATTGTGTACATCCCGTATTTAACTCAACATTATGATTTTTACCTCAACGAAATTACACAATACAACTCACAATATTCACAAGTGATTCAATCACGTTTTTGATGCGTCTCATGAGAAAAGCACTCGGTGCTTGAACCTTAAATGACAGCTTTCGACTCGAGCACATTTTTGCTCCCGCTGTTGATGTTCCTGGAGACACTTTCTCTGCGATGGCCCGCAACTCCAAACGATAGGTGTAGGTTTTCCCTGTTGAAATCTCTGAAGCATTCCAACAACATCTCTCAAATTTCCCTGCTCCAAGTTAGGACACCAAATTATCAAAACGTTTTGGGTCAGGGCTATCGAGATGACCAAAATACCAAGGGTTTCTCTACAAACTAAAAATCTAGTTGCGTATTCCCCTCAATCTATTTTTGCCCTCTTGATATAAACGTGGAATAAAAGTCAAGTGCCCTACCTCGTAAGCTGACAGGTGAACCCCATTGCAAACTTTACGTTGGTGCCGCCAGACATCAAAGTTAGCAAAGCTGTGGCGCATTAAAGTTACCATGGCTTCATACCTAAATGACTATGTGTGATCCAGTACGTACACTCCTCGTTTTTTCACGACCATTAGCAGCGCGCTCCGCGTGCTCTCAACTCATAGCTTGCGTTCTTGGGGACAATCTGAACCACAAAATAACGCCTACAAATACAAATAAATTTATACGGTTAAATCAATTTAAATCAATCACAAAATTGCGAACAAGCGGGATAGCTCTACGCAATACAACAGTCCGCACGCAACCTTCTTAACGTTTTCACAGTGAATTTATTGCAAGTTTTTGTAAGAAAGGTAAGACAGCTGCTCAAACATTCAAAATGTTAACAAACTAGCAGCGGTGTGAATTGCAGCGCTTCAATTAGTCGGTGTCGGGCCGAAAGAGAAGGGACCATTCTGCATGGACTGTAGAAAACGAGGAACCGACGCACAAAGTGTGTTCACACACAGGATACCCCGTGCATGGAAAAGGAAGTTGAAAATAAAAAGGAAAAAGAAAGAGAGCAGAGAAGGTGTGAAAATTGAAAGAAGTGTACGTTATTCAGAACCGTGTTCCGATCAGCTCGATCGATTAGCCCCAATAATGAAACGTGGAAGATTTTTTGAAGAATTGACTGGCTATCCTGCAGCTGCATGCGCTCACGTCTCACGCAGCTCTGCTGTGGATGTCTAAAACCGACTCCAGTAAGCGACTAAGCAAAAAAAAACCTATAATAGAAAAAATCTTCGAAATCAATCTGCAATTGCAAATGACAAATAATATCAAAGTTCCTGAAAGAATCAAGAGGATAGCTGCCAAGCTATGATACGAATATAGCGAATTCATTTCATTAGTAAATTACGCTAGTGAATCACTGACGATTAATTTACTATTACTGACAGAAATTACACCGATTAATTTATTTTTAAATAAAGATGGAGGACTTAAAAAAATAAAAGGCCGCGACAAAATATAAACATGTTCTCTGAACGTTCATTGAGGTGACAAATTAAATCATTTTGATTAAAACCTTTTCATGCTATTTGTGTATCAGAAGACACGAAATATTTTCTCGAAACATTTCATATGAATTTCCTTCGGCGTGATAATCATTTTTACAGCACAAAGCTTTTGCCGAAAAATCCGAAATTGTCATTGAATTAACTGAGGAAGAAGAGCAACTTACGCTGAAGTGTTACCCTTTGCCTACCGAACTACTTCTTTTCCACTCGTGCAGCAGAGGTCAATAAGAACAAAAACAGTGAGACCTTAATATAATGTAAAAATATTCACTAGAGTAAATTGGAGACATACAACACTCACAGTTTGTCTCAAGAAACAAATTGGACATATCAACAATTCAGTATTACATCACTATCAGTTCCACCGAGATATTTCCTAACCATGAATTTCCGTAGGCTATTGGACATGTATATACAATATGTACATGCTGAAGTTCCCTATATATTAGGGCTTGAAATATTCAGCGGGAATCTTTCCTTCGGCTTTGAGTTGCAAGAAAAGGGTGCCAGCTTTCTCGAAGTCCCAGGCGTTCTGTTCCAGGCACCTGCGCGAGATTCATGTGATGAGTACAACAAAAACTGGCAATGCAGCGAGGCCAAATTAAAACAAGTCCCGTGTAGTCTTGCTGACTAACAACATAGCAAACCCAAACATAGGGAAGCTTTCTATTCATTCCTTATTTCAGTGTGATCATCGACACACGAACAATGAACTCCCAACGACACAACCAAACCCATCTGAAGCACTGAACTCGGGACGATGTACGCTGTAGGTGCACTCAAATGCATCCTGAAAACCGTTAAAACAATCCTACAATCTGGCACAAACTCGTACATAAACGATACCTAGAATCTCATCACAGAGGCAACTTACTGTTTGGAGTACTCGGGCAGCATTTTGGAGATAGCAGAAAATTTTTCGACCAAGAGCAGCTGCTGGGGCTCCAAGCCGCCGGACGACGCGACCGCAGCAACAGGTGCAGTGGACGGGCCGGGCCCAGCTGCAGCCGCTGCTGCTTTCGACTTGAAAGCTTCCTGGAAATTGAGCCATAGAAATGCGTTTGACTGCGTTTATTTCATATCGTATCTTATGACATTATTATTCTGATCAGAAGATACGAAAACTAAAAAAATCGGGATTTTAAATGAAAGAGGAGTATGTATGTATATTTCGTACAGATGTAACATAGATTATATTACTTGCCAGTTTAAAGATCCTCATCCAACTGAGATGTGAACCAAAGAGAGAAGAAAACGGACCAGTTAGTATAGACTAGAAAGAAAGGGAAATCTTTGCATAAGGTGTGCTACCACACAGGATTCCCTACGCTTAGAAACAGCACATAAAGCATGAAGTGGAAAAAGAGACAGCGGAGAAGATGTGAAAATTGAAAGAAGCAAAATGGGCACGAAAAATAGAAGTCCAGATAACCTATCTATAGTTGAGACAACCTTCAAGTGCCCCGTGGGACGCCAGTCCCTATAGCATATGATGGACAAACCTATCAAAACTTACCCTACTACCAATCATATGCCCCATCATATGGTAATACTTAGAATATTATGAGATCAATTTCAAACGTTAGTTAATATTTTTATTTCACTAGAGTGCTAAGTTCAATAACGCTGTAACTGAAAAAAGTTTCACTTGAAGTTTTGTTAACAATTGGACAGGGCAGAAATTCTTTTCAACCTGCGAGCCAGTTGACTTCAATTAAAATTTAGGTAGATAAAAAAATTTAAATGCCCTTGCATTCAAGGTCAGGTCCGCATTGAATTTAAACCCTCGTCCGCACTTGACGAATACATCAAGTTCGGATGGAAGCAACTGAACAAGATGTAAAATTGTAAAATAATGGATATCAGAATCAGAAGTATCTAAGGCACTCAAACAGCAGATCGCTTGACTCATCCCAGAGATGGACATCTAGGCAAATCCGTATACAAATAAAAAACAGTTAAAAAATCAACTACAAATAATTTTTTCCCCACAGGTTCAGAGTAACTTACGACAGTCAGTTCATGATTTGCCTTTACTAACTCACCTATTCACTGATTCAACTTTAGTCATTATACCTCACCATACAACAAACTAGAATATCACACAAAACAGAAAAGTGTCTGACCTGTCAACTGATTATTTGAATACATTAACAGATCTTACAATTAAGCCTCGAAATACTCAACACGGCAATTTTTCATACAGAACAAATTCACGGATGCGGAACTGCCTAAGGTGACAAAGTACCGCAGCAGAAGCACGACCGGCAGACAGAAAGCTGACCTTTATTTGGTCGTAGGAGGCAAGCGTGACGTGGATTTGCTCGTTGGCAATGCAGTAGCCCGCCCCCATGGGTACGATGATGAGCGTACGCTGAAACGCGCGGATATTGTTGTTGTTCTTGGACTTAAGGCCTTCTCTTCTGTACACTCCAGTCAGGGTAAGCTGGATTAGCTGAGCCTGAAAATGCAGTGAGAAAAAAATGATCAAGCAAAGCTTCACAGAGAAACTTGGGCTCATTTGAAGCCCGGCACAGAAGCTCATTGCGGCCTGCCACAGATATTAGAAAGTGGACAAAAAATTGAAGGCTGAGGAGGAGTAGAGAGGGTAATTTACCAGTGCCGCAGGTGTCGCAACCGCCTCGCGCTGCACACACGAGGGAAACGATCAACCGCACGAATGCTGAGGAAAACTACACCAGCATCACACTCGGTTGCCCATGGGAAGGAAAACTACACCAGCATCACACTCGGTTGCCCATGGGAAAGTAAGCATCACCTCTACTACTGAAAGTGAAGTAACATAAAAATGTCATGCTGAGATCGAAACAGATTTCACAAATTGCTGTATCAATGACAGTGGTTCTCAACACTTCCAAAGAGAACAAATTCCCAAATTACATGAGTTACGAAATATCCAGTAAATCAGCTTAATTGGCTATATTGTGCTATTTGCATTTAGGGTACTATTGCGGTGCACACCAAAATTATTTTCGATCTGAAAAAGTAGTGCAGCGTTTCATTCAGAAATGAGGAGCCCATATGGAGTTCACTGACTACTCGCACTCTCTCACCATGGCTGTAGCTCTCTGTAAAGGCAAGCAGGAGGAGTGGTAGGTAAGTAGCAACAGCTGTCCCGCCTCCCAATATCTGCTTCTCAAACGTTGGCGAATACGGTATATTAAAAAAATCCGATTCCAATGGATTCTTAGGAACAATTCATCACGCACGGAAACCAAAAAGTAAACTTAACCTCCGGCGAGCTGTGAAATTAGCAACACCAGCCACAAATATAAAAATCTATCGGTAGAAAGTTTCAGAAAAGCTTACAAAAGTAAAGCAAATGTCAAATATCTAATTATATTGATCCTGGACCAACGCTTTGCGCTTGCTGAGTGAACAACTATAGCACAGTGTCTCTCATCATGTGTCAAAAATGGCGGTTCCCCCGAATTGCATGTTCTACATGATAGCTCAGATCTGATTTTAACTCATCAGGGTAGTCTATGTATCTAACACGTCAGCACTCACTTTAGCGACAGGCATGTCAATGACGAAGGAGTCCAGGTCGTGTTGCGTGGCAGGACTCTTCTTGAGCAGCTTCATGACGTCAGAGCGACTGCGATACAGCAAGTCTATGCGGCGGTCGCTGTCCGTACACGTCTTCAAGTTGCGGTTTGGTATGAGATTGTTGTCTTCAATCCTGCTCAAGAGCACTCTAGTTACACCAAACTGACGATAGTGATATTAAATCTCTTTCATAAGAAGCAAAGACGAGCCCAAGAAGAGTCAGGCCTGTAAATAGGTCTGGGGCCTGGACCCCACCAACCTATATCTATAGATCAAAGCTCTTTCCTGCGACCGCCAATTGAGTCTAGAGTTAACTAGGTCTTGCTTACTTACTTTTACCCCAGGCCTCCAGTATGTCTGTGATCCAGCACTCAGACTTCATCGATACCACTTTTCACACGCCATCTTTTCAACTACCTGAGATACCATTAATTCGTTTTCCCATAAAGTTGACTTCATCACTTGTAAAACTTAGTTGACACTAGTTCTCCATTAGTTAGAAGAACTTCAACGCTGGGTAATCCAATAAGACTTACCATGTGACAAAACACAGCTTCAGCAACACTTCCTCACAACCTAATCGCTCACCACACTCGTATTAAGCATACGCTGCATCATTCCATGAAAAATACACCAATGAGCTCTGAAGATCACAGCTGTTTCAAAACAGCAAAAACCGTCAATTCACTCTCTGTTAAAAAAGTAGCACTACATTGACAACATTTTCCTGAAACAGTGACCAACACAACGAAAAAACGAAGCTTTTCTCTACGCTCACATAAACAAGTTAAATCGTATTAAGCACCTAAGTGATTGCACAGGACGGATGTGCTATTGGAATGATGTACGAGAGCATGTTGATACCCCAACTGAAGTAAATGCTAGAACTTTTATGATACCCTTCAATTCCATTGAACTCAAACTATGAAAAGCAGGCACATTTTGGTTCAAACCAACAATATTGAGAAGTCAAGATACCTTGAAATAACAAAAACTACCAGTACTGAATACAAGACCTAATAGTACACCCTAATATGACCAAGTCCCACAAGCTTCAAAACTTACACAGCTCGCGGTCCGGCGTCGGGCAGCAGTGACGTCATCGAGAATATAACGTCGTCACAGTAGGCGTGCTCCAGAGGACTGCGGTCAGCGCTGTCATATACCTGAACCGAAACAACAATTTCATCAAGTAAAATTCAATTTAAATTTTTTTGAGACCCTAAAAACCTTCATTAACAGGTCAATGGGTGTTGGACAGAGCTTTCGTTACAACGTGATACATAATTTGCTTGAATCCGAGGTGCCACTACCTGAAACTGTTACAGCCCAAAGCAGAGACGAGGGTAACAGAGGTAGAGCTACGCCGGAAGGGAGCGTGAGACATTGAGCTCTAGCGGCACACCAGGCAGGACTCCGATAAGGACTACCAGGTAGTTTGGAGCTCCCTATACACGCGAAATGTGATCCACAGAGAGCGAAGAGAAGGCACTATTCAGTGTGGATTATGGACACCAGGGAGTCCAGGCAAGAAGTTTATTCTCACACGCTATCCCCAGAGCATAGAAATAGTGAGTTAAAAAACAAGCAGAAAAAACGACACTCGTAAAGAAGAGATAACGAAGGAGAGGAAACTGAAAGAAGCAAAGTGAGCACGACAGATAGAAGTTTGAAGAGCTAGCTCGAGTTGAGGTAACCTAACAGCACCCCTAAGGACCCCAGTCCCCATAGGACACGAGACAGAACCAACTAACCTCACTGTATTGCCGATCGCACGCCCCCTGAGGGGAGTTGGGACGTAAAACAAGACTCGAGATATGTTACGCACGACTAAAGAGCTTATATGCAAGTGGGGCAAACGCCTGCCACTTCTTCTGTACAATAAGGTTGACTAGCGGTGAAACCAAGTATATTCAAGTACACAGTAACACCGTTAAATACTTTCATTCATTAGCTAGAGCAATATCAAATTGTATACAGTGCACACTTACACCACGATATTGGATACACGATGATGGAGACAACTTCATTTGACGAGCTGGAGATAAATCACTCATTCGTTCTTATAGAATATGACCCAATCCATCCTATACTACCGCTTTCACATACTAATGCAGAAACATAAAAACATGTTAAAAAAACAGATTCGGTCACGAATTTCGAACAGTTTCACACTCGAGTTAAGAGAAGCCTGGAAGCTCACCTCGTAATATTGTTTGAGGAAGAGGAGCATGATGTTCTTGTAGTGCTCGTCACAGAAGAAGGAGGGCCTGGATGGCGGGGTCACTTCCTCGCTCTCGTCCACCTCAAAACCAATGGGGCGGGGCAACTCCTTGCCGTCCTGAGGTAAAGGAGCTCGTGATGGCATGTAGCGGCGTACAAGACTGTCGCCAAACTCCCTTGGGTAGGGCGATGTCGACTTGTTCCAAGGCTTATCCGAGAGGGATCAACACTAACACAAATTTCACAACAGTTAAAACGAAGGGAATTGTAAAATTTATAGCATAATTTAACACTGTACTTGATATTTGTCACCTAATCCTGCATTTGTTATCTGCAGTCTTCTACCGTACACATTGTCTTTTTTCATTGTACAAATTATTCGCATTCTAATATAGCTATTCTTATAAGAATTATATCCATTCTTATAGATAACATAATGCAACCAAGAATGAGGACTGTTCAGAGAATGAAGTTTATCATCAGTGAAAATTTGAGAAAATTTGCTACAATAACCACAGAAATATTGACGATTTCCTAATGTTCCTCAATTTTGGACGCCATTATATATATTATCTAAGCTAAAGCTGTTAGTATTTCCTTAATTTTATCCCTGCAGCCACCTCAGGCGATCTCAGCAGTAAAACTCAGTAGATAGATGTTTATTTAAGAGGTAAAAAATCCACCTAGTGGTCTTCAAAGTTTGTATTATTTTGCTTGCCTTTTAAATAAGAGTGAAGCAAAAGCTTCATGAGCAAATCTATTTTCGGTTTCAGTGAAAAATTTGTTTTTAGGTTCAAGTTCATTTACAGTTTACATGATAATTTTTTTATGCGGTTCAAAGTTGACAGAATAGCCTGGGAATTCTACCCAACACACGAGGGTTGTCAAGTCCCCACGATGCGCTTTAAGGACAATCCCCGTCAGTCCATCCTCTTGAGGAGAGCGAAACTCGCAACTTTCACCAACACACAAGAAATGTGTACCTACTCTAGCATTTATGCGGGTGTTAACATTTATGCCAGAAATAATGAACTCCAGTGCAATGTTTGCAAAAACTTTTAATATTTAATTATTGGATTGAAAAAGTGAACACCTACTTCTATAAACGCCAGAAGATCCAACCTGCCAGCCAGAGCGCCAACAAACAAGTCGCTCCTCGTGCACTACTTAATGGAATAGAAACGATCGCCACCTTACACTAGCACAATTAAGTTTTTTCTCAAATGGGTGGACCAAAAGAGCAGAAAATAAACCATGCAGAGGAATTTTATGAGGCGTGAATTTAACGTTGAAAATTTGAAAGAAAACCACAAGAGCCCAGCAGCTACAGGGGCAGTTGACTCACCAGGACGAGGAGTTTAGGGAAGAATTCCCGCACGGCACTGCGAACGATAAAGCCAGGATGAGCTGATGCAACAGTCTGGAAAATCTTAAACATGCCTTTATCGATGGGATAATAGAGCAAAATTATGATTCAAGTTTCGTCATAGTTAAGAATCAGGAAAAACATAAAATTCCACATTCAATGTTGGAGCTACCCATGAGAAGTATGCGCAGCGAGCGTCCATGAAAAGAAAAAGTACTCGGTAAATGGGCACTTCTAACCACTCACTAGCTGCCAATAAATTCGCAATGGCGAGGTAACTCTGGAGAATACAGACAATAACTAATGTGAAATTTTGAATTGAAATCACTTAGCATTCCCAACTCTGAAGTAGCATTGATAATTTTTATGGGTTTGTAACTAAATAAAACACTTTAGGTTGAGGGCCATTGAGTGAGGACTTGGTCTAGATAGTACGCCTTTCTGCTGATGTTTTCTCGTAAGTAAATATTTGTCTGCAATTTCAGGCTATGAGCGAAGGTCATAGACACATTAAATGACGGCCAGATATGACAGGGAAAAGACCATTTGAACTAATCAACAATGTGTGGTGATGACAAAATTTGCCTTTATGTGAAGTTAGATACGCAGCAAACGAGTCTCAAAAACAAGGGCACCAAAAAACAACCCAGCGCACAACAAAAAAAGGATAGGGATCTGTATATAGTCATGGACTGAAAATTAGTAGTAGTAGTAAACCGATCTTAACTGGCGCTTCAGGGCCTGAAAAATAGAAATTACTCCAAAACCCGACAGTAGAATGAATACCATCGCAACATCAGACCCACCATCGCTCAGCATGAAACTGCAACTCGCACCCAAAACAAGGAAGGACATGACCCAAGCTCACAAAACCTCCAAAACGAGCGTGGACATGAAGTGAACACGACCCAAGCTCACAAAACTTCCAAAACGAGCGTGGACATGAAGTGAACACGACTGAAGGAGTGGCTGCAGAACACAGCCCCACTCCAGACACAGGGCAGGACGACGAGGCAATACGACGAGCTCGAGCAGACCTGAGCAGCCACGCAGCAGCTGGGCCTCACACGACGCGTCATCGCAATACCGCCGATAGAAGACGTCAGCGACTCGGCAATTTATAATGGAGAAGCTACAGCTTTACATCTAAAATGATAAATCTTGACTGACAATGATGGAATTATCAACAATAAGGCATAGTTGCGAAGCGATATAGAAGTTCAGGAAATCTAAGGTTGACTAGTTAATGTAAGCTTTTGAAAAGATATTCATGACTAAATAATTCTATCTGAACATAAAACATATAAAATAAGAAAAATACATAAATAATCCGATACAATAAAACAATAATATAAATTCTTTATCTAAATACACATGAAGAGTCCCAGAATTATTGCAAAGGTAATTTTAGAATGTGAAACAGAATATTCACAAAATCGATTTCTTACATGTGTTACCTAAAACACCAAGGGTTTTTCAAGAGAAAATTTCATAGAGTTTCTCTAACACAGCACCCTTTTCAAAACCATGTGGAGCAGCTGATAAGATCGTTGAGATGCAAACAGCTCAGTCTCCTCAGGTGGCATAGGATAGGCCATAAACAATAGGGTTAGGTTTGCCTATCCTATGTTACGGAGAGCTGCGTCCTCAGAGGGGACACTGTTAGGTAACCTCAGCTATAAACAGGTCTTCGATACTTTATCTTCCGCGCCCACCCTGCGTCTTTCCATTTTCATGCCTTCTTCATTGGTTACTCGTTATCTTCTCTTACGCTTCTTTCTTAACTTGCTGTTTCTCTACGAAGAGGATCTTGCGTGGGAACACGCCTGAGCATAGATTCTACGTTTTCTAAAGTCCATACGAAATGGTCCCTTCTTTTAGCGCACGAGATCGTATTTCATGAGGTAAGGGAGCTTTAAAGCAACCTACTGAAATAAGTAACTAAATGACAGCTCAACATACGGACATGAGTAACATGAGCTAAACGGGCGACCACGCCACCGGACCTCAAGAGCCGATGGGTTGCTCTAACACACACGCAGATAAAGTGAAATGCGATATCAATCTCCTCCTCTAGCGAGAAACAAAACTAGAAGACGCCTACGCAAAGAAAGAGAAGACTTGAGGCAAAGCCCTACATACGCAGTAGGAGCACAATCAACAGATATTAAATGCAGCACGGGAGCAAACAAGTTTTGGGAAAAAACGGGAGCCTTCAGAAAATCATTATTGTAGGTTTCAACTAAACACGCACGTGATCAGAGCCTGGGCATATGAATTATAATCTTACACATGAACAATGTCAGTTTTTCATTTAGGTGAAATATTTGGACGATTTCTATCATCTGTGACGCTGATTTCGATGGACATTGTTTGCCAAATCATTCCGGCGCATAAACTATATAGATTTGTCAATTTTAACTCATTAAATTCCAATAAGTTTGCTAAGGTGGCTATCATCTTTAACTCATTCCAACCATTGTTAGTTTCAACTTATACTTAGTCTTTAGAACCGAAAAAGTTAACAATAGAAGCATATCCCATGACTTAACCCTCTAAGAACTCTCAATAAACACAAAAAAATATATTTCACAACAAGCAACCTTCGTTTCATGACAATACGGCCCAACAATCCCTTAATGGCTTCGCTACTTATTTTCTACTAATGGCATTTCAAACATTCATAGAGCTGAAAAACTGTTTTGGACAGGTGAGACCTATCCTATTTCGCTTCGTTCCACGGTGTCGCCACAACGAAGCCTGGTGCGACGAAGGAAGCAACACGCCTCCCATCTGAGCTGCCAACCAAAAATCCAAGATTTTAGTCGAACAGAACTTTCAAGCCACGAGACATTGGAAGTCAGAAATCGCTTGGAGAATTTAGTAGTGACAATGACAGCTAGAGGAGCAAATAGCTTCCACAAGTTCTTAAAATTACACACCAATTTCTACATCTCTTCATTGAAAAGCTCCCTCTATAAAAAGTGCAACAAATTCCTGTCACTAAAATTAATATTAAACTTAACGAATGAAACAAAAATTAGGAACTTTTATTGCATTCAGATGAGCAATTAACTAATCTAACACATAACATTTAAACAGCACAATGTGCACCCTGTGAATAATCACACGGAGTGAAACGACTTAATTCCACATTCTTATGAGGTAAAGAACCCGAGCTTAAGAGTACTAGTAGACCGAGTTACTCTAAGTACAACTATGCATTAATAGACTTCATAACTCGAAATGACATACGAAATGATTGTTAGGAACAGAAATTCATTCACAGGCTGCCCGCTTTCTTTTCTGAAGCACTGTAGTCACGCCTTAGTGTTACTGTTCCAATCCTTTTGAATTAAAGTAACGTACACAGAGAATATATTTATAATCAGAGATTAGCTCGTAATTGATCAATTCGTATTCGTTCACTGAACACTCAAATTTACAGCGCAAACACATATTTGCACTCATATTTTAAAATGACACGGAAAAGACGAAAGGCGGGATCAACCTTCAGTACAATACACAAAGGCTCTGTATCAAATATTTACGAACAAACATTCTTTCGGCCGAACTGCCAACTAATTCACAATTAAAATGAACAGCTCAACATTATGCAGTAAAAACAATGCATTGGTCAATGCGCTACAGCAACCTCGAGATTAATACATCGAGTCAATGAAACGGTGGTACGAATACTGAACCTATGCCAACAAACACAAAAAACACGTATGAAAAGATTCACCTATAATGAGAAGTTACATGAACTCTAGGGCAGACAAAATTAAGTTACAGAGATACACACAAATGACCTACGATTGGTTGGAGAAGACCAAGACGGACACGGTGTTTCTAGACGTCCATAGTTCAATTCATACAAGAGAGCAAACACAAAAATTGCCAAAGGGCCATAGAAGTTTGACCATCATCAGCAGGCGGTCAGACGACGGACACACGAGTTGTGATCAACACTGCAAGACAGTCAGACGCACACGAGTTGTGATCAACACTCCAAGACGGTCAGACGGACACACGAGTTGTGATCAACACTCCAAGACGGTCAGACAGACACAGAAATTTTTATGAGCACTGCAAGACATAAGGGTGCTAAGAGTAACCCAAGGCAGTCAGACAAGGCTCTCTTGATACACTAAGGTGTCTGGACAAACAATTGGAGTTTTCCATACCTTGGGCAAAATGAGAAGTAAAATGCACTTAATTGTCTTCCCAACGCAAGAAATACAGTGCAAGAAATTTAGCCTTTCAACCATATCTTTACGTTGTTGAGTGAACCAAGGGAAGGACGAGAGGCGCCTCGAGCGGGACCAGCACCAACACACCTCGTGCAGCGCCGCAGCTGCCGCGCCCTCCAACCACTCGGGACGCCGTGTTCCGGCTCATACGAGCCGGTGAGGTAAGGAGCCCTACACAGGGACGACCAACACCCTTCTTTTCATTTAAATTGGGGCTCGAGGTCCCGAAACGTGCCTCTTACACTCTGACGGGTCAGTGCTACTGGCTGGTGGATAGAACAAGGGAAAGTAGAGAGAAAGACAAGATCGAAGAAATAGTAGGAGGAACAGAGTGATGTAGAAACGAAAAGAAAACAGCCAGTTGTGACCAACGCTCAGAGCTTCAACTAAGTTGTTCCAGCGCGATGCTAAGGAGAGTTGCTGCCACAGGCTTAGCCTTGGTTAGAACTGCTCCTCGTCGCGGAATCTTTTCAGGCACACGAGGTGAACTCTCCTTGACTGGCGCTCGGATTTTTTAGCGCGGCAGCAAGGGAAGTTTTCCTCAATCAGCATCACGGCACGCTTGTCCCGAGCAGAGGTGGACTACGCAGCACCAGGCGCTCACTGGACAGCGCTCTCCGCCACAGCAACAGCAGCGACGCCCGCATGAGCAGAACGGTCTGCCGAGATGAGAGCGAGAGGGCGAGCCAGGGAGCGTCTGATCTCTGGTGCGGTACGGGGCATGCAGGCTTTGGGCACACGCTGTCGACACTAAACCTCGCGCTTGGCTGTACTCGCAACTAGACATACATAACGCCTCTGCGTCTACCTTAAGCCTTAAGGGACGTTTAACCAACGTCAAATGAACTCGCTATGGGGGCTGTCAGAAGGAGCTATATTTGATCAAAGAAACGGAATTCTATTACTAGCCTCAAACCACTTTTGCCCTAGTTAATGCATACTAATTATTTCGAGGTATTGAATACAAAATTGAATTCATTTTCTACACAATATATTCGTTATACCCCCTTTGCTTGATCCCTAAAATAAAATCGATATTTCAAGTCCCACGTGGATGACATATCAACCGAGGTGATTGCGTGTGACTTTTCGCACACAACGCGGAAATTTCACAAGCATTTTGCTCTACTTTCCCCTCGCGCGAACTACACATAGAAGTGAAATGTTAGAGCACGGGAGACAGCGTCAGTCGCTGGCTTAGTAAGCTCACGTGCCATCACATCAGATAATCCTGTCAGTTGCGAGTACACCCAGCACGGCCGAGGCCTAACCGACCAATCGAACCCTCGCTAACCTCAGATATGGTTGAAACAGTTCTTCTTTATGATGACGAAGTAAACACTTAGCTTAAAATTACAATAGTCCTCGAATTAAAAATAACACAATTATGAAACATTACTAAAGCAAGAATATAAGGTGACACTAAAAGTATGGGGTTCCACACATAATCGTAAGGGGATCCGGATCCGACTTATTCCCTTAAGCCAACGAATGTGATTCATTGCACACAGGGGTACCTCATCAGCATCCTTTCAAGAAAATAAGGCAGGACCTGACTGGCAATTCTCTAACCAAGGTGTTACAGACTACGGTGATCCAGCTAGCTATCTGCTGCTACTGGATGACCCTCTTGCAACGTCACCAAGGGTGCACTAGGCAGATCGTTACTGTGTACTGACCTGTTCATGTTTTCGCTCGCGATCGAATTTTGGCGCCGCACACTGGTGAACTCAAAGCGTCACTACTAGGCTAATACTGATCAATTTCTTGGGCATATGAACTAAGGTGAACATTCTCCTTTATGCAAACAAAAGCAAAAAAAATATGAGAGAGATCAAACATAGAAATCATTCTTTATTGTTGACTAGGGACAGAAATGACGGCGTCTGGAGCACAATCCGAGACCAGCCCTCTCCTCTCATTCCACTCAACTCACGCGCCCCCATTCACTGGACTGTGACACCACTCTTCCGACCAAACGCTGCTCGTGCTCTTCGTAAGCCACCTGCCACTCGCATGCAACTCCCATCACACTTTCCTTTTGTACCTCATTTCAAGCACACTTCTGAAACACTTTCACACTTAAAATTTTGCATCACTCACCTCCACACACACTCAAGTCCTCAGCCACACCATCAAGTCCACAAGAGTGTGATGGTTCTTAGAGAATTAAGTCCTCAGCCACACAATTTTCTAAGAATCATCACACTCTTGCTCAGTCTCGTTTTGCACTCGTACGCTTTCACACTCCTTCCTTAGGATGCACACATCCGGTCCCCTTTTGCCCGCTCCCTGAAACTATTCCTACAATGGCTGTGTGTTAAAACGTCAGGTACTTAATCTTCTCGGTCTTAAAACATTTGCAATCAATACGGCATCTATTAATCTTCCAAATAAATGATTTCTTCTCACGGTGTCCTAATATAAAAGAATAAAAAGTATGTCTGTGCACTTGTTGACAATAGCAGTCGGCACATTTCGAATAACAGGACGGTGAGGTGCCGACTGACGAAGAGCTTGCAGTGGTAACGTGCCTGGTCAGCAGTGCAGGGGGTGGTCTCGTTCGAGAGAGCACGTGTACCACACATTTCTTCTTACGGGCTACAGTTAGGCAGGCAATGAAGTGACGTTCATTACTCCTACAACGCAGCAAATCTCTTCGTAATAGGCGTCTAATTGACTAAAATATCTTTACTAAAACACTATGAAAACGCACATTTTGATATTCTTGCATCATTATCATCATCATCAAGTTGAAACGTAGCAATGAATTGAAACATCGCGTTTTCATAGACTGTTTTAGTAAATATGGTTAACCATTTCCTAAGAATTTGAACACGCAATGAACTTGAACAACTTCGTCAGGTTGAGAGGTTGGTGGAAAAGTAATTAAAACAAATACATTTACTCTAGCTAATAAAACGCCACACTTAAATAAATTACGCATACATCCTGAAAATTAAAACTACCGGGTATAATTTGACACAAAAGAGAACCGTCAAATGAACCCTCAAACATTGCCCTCCAACAACAGCTACTGCAGGCCAAACTCTAGGGAGCGTCAAGCCGCACTGCACTGGGCAACTGTTATGGGTGGGTAGGGCGGTTCTTTCAATCTCTTCACGAAGAGGTAACAGAAAACTATGAATATCTTCAAAATTAGAGTGAACGATCGATATAAAAAACTAGAACAAGACTGAGTGAAATTTCAGTCAATAAACCATAAAAATTTGGCTATCATCCACTTATCAAAGAAGTTCTCAAACCTTAATACTCACGGTAATATTTCACGATAGCTCAATTATGCTAAACTCTAAAGAGAAAAACTAAAAATAAAATGATAATACAAAACTAAAACTTAATATAACCTAATTCTCCATAAAAACATGCCTATCGAGTATAAAACCATTTTACTTGTACGAAGTTACCGCTTCCATGTATGACAAACTTCCATCAAGTTAACTAAGAGGAATAAATAGACCAGATATTTAGTCTTAAAATCCAAAAAGAATTAAATAAAAGAAAATGAGGAAATTGTAGTATGAAATTGAATAAGTAACAATACCCCTAATAAAATGAACAAAAATGTGACATATATATACACATAAAACATTCACACATGAAAAATATACTTAAGATGAACTGTTTTATGAAGTGCACACCACTGTGAGCGTACGTATGCAGAGCTACTTATTGGATAGGCAGATAACAAACCTTTACCAAGTTTTTAGCACTTTGGAAATAAATTTAACAAAGGAAACTCGAGTGACTTTACTCAAAGCAACACCACCTCTGAGGTTTCGACCACGTAAATAATGCACGCAATTAAGAATTGAACAGGAGATAGGAAAGCTAATGGAGCGACTGTCGTAATGACGGACTGCTGACAGCGTGCCCTGCCGCAGGTCGCTTGTGCCCCCCGTCCCCTCCCTCGCCTGACGCTCTTCTGAAGCTCAGGGTAAGCAGAAATGCCAGCAACCGACAATTGAAAACGGCTCAACGTACAATCCAACAAACACCAATACGAGGACACTACAGTATACTGGAGATGGGCTTAGAGTCGGACCTCCACCTCACGTCGACAACAAGAACCCTTCTACAACACGCACAATCACCAAGAATTTCTTCAAAGCGACAACTACTGCGGAGTGCAGGCAATGAAAAGACAGGTGAAATTTTTCCATCTTAGAATAAACTGAGCGAACAACAAAAACGAAGCCAAACTAACACGAGCTACTTGAAAATGTGAAGACTTGTACACCAAACCTTGAAAGACACGTTAAAATGCGTGCAATAATACAGAACTAAATAATATTAACGTATGGATCCATGGAAGTGAAAAATAAGGCAAAGCTTTACACCAACAAAGACGGAAACTATTTGTGGCACATAAATTAGTCCACTATTGCATCATGATAGAAGTTATTATTAATATTAATCAGGCATTAATAGACCAACCCCTCATTTGGCCCCCCACACACCCTTGCAATGCTTGATACACCAGTACAGCTTCCAGGAAGCGTGAATTTCATTTGCTGTGACAAAATTTCCCAGTCGAGACGAATGTTGTCCACAGCCGATATAGATTAAATAACTAGATAACTACATGGAGACTCGCTTCTATGCATAAAATAACACGGCAACTCGTTGAAAGAACTGCAGGTCATCAATGCATTTGTAACCGTACCATTTCAAGATAAGAGAATATGAAAAAGGTCTTTTGACATGAATCGTATTTAGCACTAAATATGGAAATAAGAAGGCTCACCTGCTGCCAGTCAACTTACCACAAAAGTAGCAAGATTTAAGACAAGCTCTTAGATCTGAAACAGTCAACAAAGTTTAGTGCCAATACACACACATGATATGTACCTCCAGAGGTAAAAACAACAAGCCCTCTATGAAATTAAAACAACCAAAATGGTTGCTATTCAAATATCCTAGGCTCAAATAAAGTCCGTAATTATGGCCAAGATCGTTGCGGTACAATACAATGCCTCTGACTCAGTTGTAGTTCAGGGCAACACAAAACGTTTTTTGCTGAACAACCGCACGAGTGTCGTAAAAAATAAGAAACTTCACATGAAGAAATGGTTGTATAATTTCAGAGGTGCGAAGTGAAGCAATGATCTAAAACTGGTCCTGTAACAGTTGAATTTTATAAAAAACACACGTGATGCAGCACATTCCAGAGCTAACACACCCCACACCTGCTAACGACCACTGTTCGGGTGACAGGCGATGTTTTCACGCGAGCTGTGCAATCGACAGCGGCCGTGCGAACGAACTAACTGTGACGTCCACTCAAATCGCCAGTGACCGTTGACAGGTAAGTTGAGCTAGTCTCACTGGAGAGGTTGACATGTCACGTACCTTTACATGGGTGCATGTCAGCCCGTTGTGCACATGTACAAGGGTAAATGCCAGCCCGTTGTGTAGCTGCACACGGGTGCATGCCAGCCCGTTGTGTACCAGCACACGGGTGCATGTCAGCCGTGATGTAATTGAACACGACTGGTCGGCTCAATGGTGACCAGAAAACAGTGAGAGAAAAATGTTGGCACCATTGAGGGGGGCAAACCATGAGAGGGAGTGCCCGTCTCGGTGCAGCTGACAGAGAGCCGCCTCTTCGCACCGGATCGCAAGGGGCAATACCAATAAAGTTGAACCCTTAATCAATCTCAACCTTGATGCACGGATCAAGCATTCATACTATCAAATGACAGAAAAAGAAGTACAGTAAGAACCGCTTTTACTATCCTCCTACATAACTAAGATCGCTAAATATTGCAACGAGGGTGACTGTGAGTAGAATTGGAGAATAGGAGTGAAAAATCAAAACTACGAGGAGCTTGGGAGCCAGGGGAGCAGTACTGAGGAGGCTGGAGCCAACTTGCCTGATATAAGATTCTGTATTCTTGTAGTGCTTGATGATTGGGTTGCCCTCTAGGCTCAGTTCCGTGATTGGCAAACCGCGCAGCTTTTGCAGACACGACACCGACTCCAACTGTAAGCGAAACGCAGCTGGTAAAAATTCTACCACAGCACCGTGCATAACACACCACAATACTGTACAACACATCAAGCAGGAGGAAGAGATGTGAGAGCAGCACCTTGTTGTTGGAGAGGTAAAGCCTTGTGAGGCCAGTGCAGGCCTTGAGGTGCTCCGAAATGGCCTCAAGCCTGTACAGCTTGTTGCGGCTCAGGTCCACCTCCGTCACGTCAGGGATGTTGGTGACGGTCAGTCGGCCAACCGCTGACAGGTTTGACGGAACGTACAGCGGGAACAAGAGGCCAGCACTCCGAAGTCCTGCACAACGCAACAAGAAAATGTCATTTGTTAGCTTCTTCCTTCAACAAACTGACAATATATATATATAAATTTAGAAAGTGAAGAAAAACATTAAATTTGAAAGAGCATGTTTTCACCATTATGCTTTTGCACACAAAACTAAAAGGTAAATTGCAACAGACTGCACCATCACTCCTCCCTGTAGAACATCAGCTAACTGATCCTGTCAAACAGCAGTCTTCATTCAGTACTAGTACCAAATTGAGAATAAAGTTTTATCTCTAGGCAACTATTTCGTTCCAACTCACAAATATATGGAAACTTCACAAGGAGTATGCGTACAACGGCTCAACTCGACTGAGAGCAAACTCTGTAGCAATAAAGCAAGGGCTTTGATTAAACTTCTTTATTCACCATAACGATGTGAAGGCATGGCGGTAGAATACAGCATTATTTCATACTGTCGCACACTGCTTTATTGACTAAAGAGGGTTACTACGATTGAAAATCTTCGATGAAGCTCTGGTCACACATACTTTTTCGAAACCTCTGGGTACAGAGGGTAAAACTGGGATTTTGATGACGCATTGCGCCCTCAAAAATTTTGGTCAATATGCCTATCAGTGAGGTAGCATTGGATTATTATTTAGCTTAAAGTTCCCTTTCCTCATGAAATGGGAATCAAAAAGAACCAAGAAAAGGTGCCATTTAGTATGGACCAAAGAGAATGGGGAACTTATGGGCAAGGTATATTCCACACAGAATCCTCTCGAAATAAAAAGTTAAGAATGAAAAGAAAGACAAGACAAAGAAGAGATGGTGAAGAAAGTGTGAAAATTGCAAGAAGCTAAGTAGACACGAAAGATACAAGTCCCAAAGGCCTCTGTAACCTAAAGATGTCCCCCTTGAGACATCAGTCCTCGTAGCATTTGATAGACAAACCTAACCTAACTGCATTTGATAGACAAACCTAACCTATCCTATGACTCCTAAGAGATGGATGATTTTTCAATATATGCGGAATTTACTACACAGAATGGACTCCTAAAAAACTATACAACTCACTCAAAGAACATAGTACAGGTAAAGTTGATCTCAGGACGAGGTAGACTTACTTTCATCCTTGTGGAATTCTGTGAGGTCGAGTCTCTTGAGCGGGGCACTGTAACGCTCCGACATCAGCAGCTTCACTTTCTCCAACTGCACAGAACACAAAGGATATGAGCAACGGCTTCAGTGTTGAGCACACACACGTGTATTGCAGGGGGTGACATACATGCACGCACTTCCCTTCATCAGATGTCGGGGAACAGGCACTCGTCAAAATGGTATATTCGAATAAGAAAAAACTAAAAATATTTTCTCGATCCAAAACCCCCTACATTACGAACTAGTAACTCGGTCGTAATTTAAGACTTCATAGACTATCGCTTTTTCATGGCCTCCCAATGACGACAGACGACAAGATGCAGACCCCCTTCTGAGGAAAGATGGACTCACATTTTCCTCAGTAGGAGGAGGGAAGGGTGGGTTGCAGGGAGGCGTGTTGGAGATGCGCAGGCGCTGGCTGCACCCCGGCATCACCATGCGCCGGGACAAGCCCAAGAGACCCGTGTTCAGGGAAGGGTTGTCCTCCAAAAAGAACGTTACATTGTTGCCTTCAGTCGCCAACAAATGGTAGTCAAAATTCTGGCCCATCAAAGTCGTGAGTTCGGCTACGACAGCAGCTGGGTCGTGCTCACCGCACTCATGGATCTGAAATACAAATATTTCAAATGTAACATCAAGCAACTATATTGAACAAAGCGTGATAAAGTATAAACTATGTCCGAACTAAATAGTCTCGGAAAGAACACAATTGTATTCCAATGTTACTCAAAAATTGAACCATTCGAACTAGCCACACTCGAAAGAGTGCTTTTACCATAAATCCTGCTGCACATTTGCTATCGCACATGCCCTATTCAAAATAGGTGGACCAATAGAGCGTTAGTGTTAACACTGGTGTGTCTGGAACAATAGAGCATTAGTGTTAACACTGGTGTGTCTGGAACTGTACGGTGTGGTTTGGATCTCATGAAATAGTTCAATGTTTCGTTACTTTTCAAGTTAACGCGATTCTCCAGATCCTCTCTTGTTGCAAGATATATTATCACGGCTTACATGTCAATAAGTTGGCTTTTCATAAAGCTTAATATTGTATTATATTGACACTGAAAATGGCAGTGGGACATAAATATGTACAGCACATAATGGCATAAAATAACTTTATGCATATATTTGAAACCAGTGTATTCATTTGAGCATACCCATGTAATTATAAGGATGAAAAATTGAATAAAATAAATTACATTTTCAAATTGTTCATGCTTCTTCACATATAACAAATACAAATTAATATACAAACACGGATGCCTCAGTGGTGAGTTTGAATGGGTAAATCTACTGTTCTACATATTCACTTTCAAAAATTGGTCTAGAACTTCACCTTCACTAAATGAAGTTGCATGACCTTCAGTCATTTTTAGATTACGTCATAATAAATAAGAATCTAGTGAATTAGTTAGCTATTCTCAATGATTGTCCTGTGCTTGGAATAAACATAAATAAAACAACCACTGAAGAGATGTAGTCAAAAGCTACAGATTGAAAACAAAATATAAAAATTATAACAATGCAACAAGCGACAAGAATTTATTCCTATTCCGAAAAGAAGGCTTTAGGCCAAGTAAATTTCGAATTTAATAGGGGTAAAAAAAATAAAGCGTGGGCCAGGTTTACCAATCATTCAGAAAAGTACCACCAAGACAGTGAATAATAAACATTTTTAAACTACTACTTAGTGAGCAGCACATACTACTTAGCTACTCGCGCTATATTGCTGAATCGTTCATCACTTATTGTTCACTTGATTATACAAATCCTCATAAATAGTTAGGTAAAATTGAGATGAAGATTATGATGACGAAACCATAAGATTACTGGCTACATAAGACAAACTATCAGAGCGTGACACCAACAAAACGAAAGTCAACCCAGCTGAGCTGCAACACAAGGCAACACAGCTGAGCTGCAACACAAGGTAACTCACCGTAAACTTGCGCCAGCCAAGTAAGGGCGCCTGGTGCTGGGGGCGCCTGTCCAGCTTGTAGGCCGTGGCACCTCTCCTGAAGTGACGGCCCCCACCGCGCCCCCCTCGGTACTGCTCCATTCTGTGGCACACACACACACTGCGTCTGACACAGGGACTAGTGAAATGCTGCACTGTTCTGTGGCACACACACACCGCGTCTGACACAGGGACTAGTGAAATGCTGCACTGTTCTGTGGCACACACACACCGCGTCTGACACAGGGACTAGTGAAATGCTGCACTGTTCTGTGGCACACACACACCGCGTCTGACACAGGGACTAGTGAAATGCTGCACTGTTCTGTGGCACACACACACACCGCGTCTGAGTCAGATAGCTGATGAAATCTCAGCGCCCACGTCACGTCGTCAGGGATCAAAATATTAGCACATTGTGACATGTACTAAAAAACATTTGGATACATTCTAAGGAAAAAATATTACGACACTGGGGACAACAGTCAAAACTATCATCGAGAGGTCAACATTTATTTTCATTTTAAAAATCTTTCTTCTGAGAAGGTCGTGTTTGTGAAAGTTCTTTAAAAAGCATCAAGGTTATTGCTGGTATCAGGACAGACGAACACGTCACTACCACCATCAACTCCTCTAATCCACTAGCGCGGTAACAAAGACGCTTACAATTTTTTAAATTAACCTTTTTTGACAATCACACTCCAATTCCTAGGTATTGCGCTCAGAGCAGAGAACCTTACCATAAAACACTATGATTGATCAGTTCATAACATACTGCTATCGAGTAGCAATTAATTTGCCCAGCCTAATAATGCAGTGAAATACTGTATTACCTACAGTAAAGCTGCACATATGAAAGCAACTGAGGCTGTCAACTTAGACCTCCCACTTCTGATGGAAAAATTTGATCACCGGTTGGTCACATCAAAATCAAAGGAACACAGAACAAACACGACCACAAGCCGCTGGATAATGGCAGACAATACCTTCTGTGTCTCTGGCGGTCTTCCCTGGACTCGTCGGTGAGTAGGTCGTCATAGCGGGGCGGAGGAGGGCGTCTGCTGCTACTGCCGCCTCTGTAGCTGGCATTGCTGGTGCTGCTGCTGCCACGAGCACGCCAGTGGCCCTGGCACAAACATTTAAACGGTAATAAAAATGTTTGGGCCCTTCAAAAAAAATACGAGATAAAAAGGATAATATCTCTGTCCTGAAAGAAGCATATTTATTCTACAATGAAGGGAAGGAGAGAGAATAATATCGGCATCGAATTCACCGAGGTCGTTTTTGCGCCCAAACATCCCGAGTCAACGTGGCGGAGCTCTCGCCCATACTCCGTTTGAACAAGCAATGGACTCCATACCCCTATGCGCGCAAGAGTTAACATCTGATTTCTTGTAAATTAGGGTTTCTTTCGAGTTATTACGTCAAAATATTAGTTAGATAAACCTTCTGTTCATCATATTCTGCTTTGAATACAAACTAGTGAGACGTACAGGCTTACGGGCACATTTCTTGGATCCCTCGCAGCGCACCTGTCCAAATGCGACGCTTAACTACTATTGTGTTGGACTCTTACGAGTCCTTGTCCACAATTTGCGTGTGACGTGGTTGGACATACGCAAAATAGTGTCTAGTCATACTTATTCGCCGCCCAAAAACCCATTATGGCAGTCAGCAGCTCATCCAACGGTTCATCACCGCCAGTCGAGTAATCCTGTTCATCATTCTAACTTTAACTGCTTTCTATTTCTGTGTTTTGATATGTATTGGATGAATTAATTCATATTTTCTGATTAGTCTGATTCAGATTTTGGTGTATTAAATAGTTCTTTTCTTTAGCCATATGAGCAAGTACATGTCAATGTCAATATATACATGAAAATTAGAATGACATACAAGAATAGGTTTGAAACTTTCCCTTGATACCAATTTGAATCTAAATCAAATGTTGCAAGTATATTGCAACGTTACAAGAAAAACTCCACATAATTTTTTCAAGACAAACCATGAATTCACCTTGACATGCCTCAAACTTTCAATTACTGTCACTGGCCACATAACAAATTTAGTACACTCAATTTAATTACTTTAGCATATGCAGTGAACATGTTTCAAGAAAAAAATGCAGTCTAACAACAGAAAATATGTTAAAGTTCATTTGTTAGTGTCCATCAAAAATAAGTAAAACATACTAAAATGTAAGTGAACTATCAATTAATTTGGGCTGTCAAAGTTTGAACACAACATGCCAATGAGACTGACCTCAGGGAGACGAGACCTTCCTCTGCCTCCCCGGTAACTGTTAGCATCACTGTCTCGGCCTCGGAAGGCACCGCGACTGCTGCCGCTGCCTCCTCTTACTGACACAAACATGTTGCCTCCACTGTCACCTGGGAAAGGGGACACAAGATGAGGGCTTGCCACTTAATCTAAGCTATATTTCTGTTAGTGTTAGGAGGCAAAAATACAACACTAAAATCCTGATTAAGAAAATAATTAAATTCTCAGGCGCATCTAAAAATGTTTCAAGAGAATATTTTTCTTTCTTATGAGATGGCTGACTTTAAAATTTGGCACACTTATGTAATTTTTTAAAGGAATACAATTTGTTTGTATGATTTTTTTTCAGATTTCTTTGAAACAAGGGGTTCATTAAAAAACTTTTTTTAAATTTCCAATAAATTTGATGGCTCAAAATATTTTAATTAAAACAAGAGGGTTGGATGTAATCAATGTATCTTACTGTAAGGAACCAAACAAAGGCACAAAATTTAGGAAAAATGAAACAGTCTTCCATAGAAATAAAAAACACACTCGTTATTTTCACTTTCCATGAATAAATTTGGCATGATTTCAATAATTTGAAAAAAGGAGGCCAGTTTTTGCAATAAAATTACACATTGACTGAGCTAAGTTTAATTTTTGTAGGCCAAAAACTGTACCACAGAGATGAAATTTCTTGAATACAAACAAAACTTTCTTCAGGAAATTGCAAAAAAAAATCGTTTTTAATCAAGTTTTGTACCATTTACCTGCAAAAGATGCACTTTATATACTATAGAATCAATTTAAAATGATACCAAGTGCTGTGACTGCAGCACTGCACAGAACCTATAGGAGCGTGGTGGGAGGCAAGTTTGAAGGACCATTGACCGAGGTGCTCTGAGGCGAAGGTAAGCTACCCCTAAATGTTCAGTGTGGTGGTCACTGCACTTGGTTAGAAGCATTTCAAATTTATTTTAACTTTATATTAATTATATTTTTCTATTTCTTAGCCCATAGCAGTCAGTATAGTAGGGAGTTTTAAAATTTTGATACATCATAAAATATGTATCAAAAATAATTTCCCAGTGAAGAATATATTTTCAAATCTCTGAACAAAATTACATCTGACTTGCAATTTGTAATTAACCATTTAGTATTAAACAAAATCCAAATTCAATAAATCTATGAAATAGTCTACAACATTTCAAAAATGTATGAACCCTATCATTACAACAATTTTGTAGATTACAATCGATGATGTTTTCTCCTTCAACCTGTATTTATTTATATAGTAATCCTGCAACAAGATTGAAGTTGGTGGTAAATAAAAACTGGAATTGAATTGGTAAATACTACCAACATTTTTGAACACTAGAAAATCAGAAAAAGAATTGCTTTCTGAAAAATAATCGAAATAAGGAACAATAATGAATAAATAATAAGTAAAATTCATGAGACTGAGTTGAATATAGGTTATGGCAAATTGTATTACATAAAAACAGTTGATCCAGATTGCCAAGTCTGAAAGGTTACTTGACACCTCTAACAAAAAATATGAATGCCTCTTGACCTTCAGAAGAGGGTATTGAAATGTACCTTAGATAAATAAATTTGTATTTTAGGAGTGCATCATGGGAAATCAAGAACAAAAAACACTGAACCAGCAAACAAAATTTTAGAGTAGTAAATCTGAAACAGTTTAAGAATTAGCAGGTTTAAAAGCAGGTGTGCAGAGTAGGAGTCAGAAGTAGTCAAAGGTTTTGGAACAAGTCCAAGTCAAATTCATAGAATTTATAGGAGTCAGAGTTTCATTTTTAAATCTGACATTGAAAGTTCAATTAAATTGTTAAGTAACACTTTCTTTGTTTACTATCACCTGCTACACAAGTAAACAATTATGGGCTCTTCTTTGACTAATTATTATTGTTATTATTATTATTATTAAAAATTTGATGTCTTTAAATGACTACTGTGAACCAAACCTAATTTATCCTTGTCTTTATCACCTTTATTCTACAAAGCATTGCAAGCACCTTGCAAGATAGATAAATATGTAATGCACACTACCAGTAATTAGAATTGGGAATGTGAGTTACTAATGTGAAATTATATTTGATATTGTATTAAGCTTATGGTTTGATTTATATTCCCTAGTTATTCAAATTGTTTTATCAATAATTCTCGAAGCATTACAATGAGAAATTAGGAAACCAGAATTCACAATCTGCACTCATACATGGTAAACAACAAATGGAATAGCTTCAGAATGGAAATATTAAGGACGCTTCAGATGAAAAAATATGTAGGTCTACATTAAAGGATATGGACAAATATCAAGAAAAAGTATACAAATATTCTCAAGTAAATACTCTATAACAATTTATACATGTTACAAAATTCCATTCAATTATAGAATTTGGCATGGAAGGAAATAAATTGAGTAGCCTAAATATGAATTCATAGAAAATAATGTTTCATTAAGAATTTATGAGCGTAATAAATAAACTTAAATCATAAAAGATTACCAAGGATGATACAGAAATTTTGTCTCGTAATTATAAAGTCGGGAGTCAGAAGAGAAAATATCAGAGTCCTAAAAGTTTGAGTTGGAATTTTTGGCATCTAAGGAGTCAGACCTTACACCTCCCGACTTGGCATTCTGGTTTTTAAGTCAAAAATTTTTCATTACTGGTTCATTGAAAATACATTCTGAAGAAGAGCACAAAAGATTGGGTATTAAACTAACAAAAGTTATAAAACCAAGATCACATTTCAATAATCTACCTTACAGGATGAATATCACATCACATTTACATTATAATTATAAATTTAATTAGAATTTATTCATTCAAAGCATTACCTACTAGATTTTTTAGGCTTCTTTGATACTTGCTTCCTAATCAACAAAGTTACTGATGATTTAAGGCATGTCTGTAATAAGCCTGGCACATTTATTTCAAAAGCAACTACATATGAAAGCTTCCTGATGAGGCAATCACAAGAAGTAACAAAGTGTAAAACTTATACGCATCTTAGCTGCAATTTTAGAAGTTAGTGAAATAAGTCATAAACAAGCTTAAATTAATTTTTTTTTTTTATAACTAAAAGTGCCAAATGTCATAAAACTCTGTCTCTACACTTGAGGTCATTCAACAATCAATTTTTGTAAGGTTGACAAAATTACTTTAGAATATGACTCATTTTAAAATCCTGAAATATCTATTGACACTGAGCTTGCAGCACCAGCAGAGACAAGCAAATCTGCAGCAAGCATCTTACTACAGCACACTAGTATAAACGCAAACTTATTAATCTAAAATCCTAACAAAGTGAGATAAAATATGTACATCAAAAATGTTGTAATATAAATTATAGAACAGAATTTTCCCTCAACCAAATTTTTATTTGAAATAATTTAGCTGGATGCAAGGCCCAAAATCAAAGGAAGGTACAAGTAGCTTGAGGAGAAATGGCCATCACATGCGCAGCTGGCCAACAATGCTCACCATAGACGTTCCTATTTCGGTCCTCTCTGTCGTACAATGCGGTTATCCTCTGCTCACCACCCATAATAAAATTAAGTCAAGTGATGTAACTTTCTGCTAAGTTTTGCAGATGTTTACAGTTATCTGCAATACATTAAATGAAAAACACATTAAGGCAAGAAATATATAATTATCAGTCATGACACCAGATACCTTCAATACTACAGGACGGTATCACAGTCTTACATCTAGCACAAAGGTATTTTGATGCATTGGGTGAAATCAGTAAGATCTTTCAAACACACTTCTACTTATTAAAAAAGTATTTTTTCAGTCCTGTATTTTCAGAAATATTTTTCCATCAGAAAAAAATTGTTTTAGGATGAGCTGCCTGGCTTAACCCTGCCATTCAATATATAAAATTTACATCCAATGTCTAAATTCCGTGGCAACTAGAATGCAAAAAATGGAATAAAGGAAAATTTTAAGCCATGATTTAAGAGCCATAATCTACTTTAAATTTCCATAGTGCAAAGAATGTCATACTCATTACAGAGTATTATAGTATCAATAATTTTGAATGTTTCAAATAAACTTCATGCAATAGGGAGTGAATTTTTTCCTGTAACTGTCTATTAACAAATTCCCTTTATCTTCATCAATTCCTCTCTAAAAATTTCAATAAATTCTAAATTCCTGTATCAATTTCTAAATTAAGTCCAGCTGAAGTTTAAATAGAAGTAGAATGGGTAACATTGTTGCAGTAACAGACTATTTTGCACCTAAAGAGAAGGGACCATCAAGTCTGGACTTGAGAAAATGAGAAATCCATGCACAAAGTATGTTCCCACATAAGATCCCCTGCACATAAGATGCCAAGTTATTAAAGAAGAGGGAAAAATATAAAGAACCATCAGTAAAGAAGGCATTAAAATAGGAAGAAGCCAAGTAGGCATGCAAGACAGTAGTCCAGAAGGCCTAGCTAAAGCTGAGATAACCTAACAATCTTCTCAGGATGCTAGTCTCCAGCTGAAGCCCAAATTTCTACTCACCATGAACCCTGACATTCCCTACAAGGAAGTTAGTGCCACTGTTGGAGTTAGAGATGCTGTGTACTGTTTAAATACTGTTTTAGTGTTTGTTTTGTAATCAAGTGTCTCTACAAACCGGTTCCAGTTTTGTTTTATCTTTGTACTCTGGTTTACGTGTTTAGTGTGTGGAGTTTGTCTTTGGTGTTTTGTGCACACAATAGGTGGGATATTCATGGAGTAAAGTTAGGGTTATATATACACCTGTTGCCGCATGGGATATATTTTTTGTCTGCATTTTGTATGATGATATTGAAGGTGGCTACTGTATGGTTGATGTTTGTGATGGGTGTCATGTTTAACTCCCAAAAATGTCTCTCAGTTTCAGCCCCAAAATACTCCCAGGATGCATACTTGTAATTCTGTGTGTGGGTCTGCGTATTTGTTGAATGTGTGTATTTGTAGGTAGTGTGATAAGTAGTAGTTTGTGGTCAGACACTAGGTCATATACAGCTCTCCGCATGATATGTGATAGTGTTGGAGAGCAGAAAGTTATTTTGGCGGATGTGGACCTGGGGTCTGCTTGCTGCACTGTGTGGCAGTATCAGTGTCATTCATCATGAATAATGTGTCTCTGTGTTGTAATCTCTTTCCTTCTGGGTGTAGTATTTTGTTTAATATACCAGCCTATGTGATATGCAGTATAGTCCATTCCCAGGATCAGACCTGGAAGGGTTATTAATGCTTGTAGAGTTGATGTACAACATGGGGGAAGAATAGGCAAGTTTGATGGGGTGATGCAAGTGGTGAGTGTGACCTGCTTGTTGTGTCCTTTTTTTTATAGTGCTTGCAATTCAGTGCATCTGTCTGTGCCTGTAATTGTTCTGATGTGTGTTGTTTCAATGAAAGCTATGTTTTAAAGATGGCTATGTTCAAGTAGGGTGTAATTTTAGCCTAAATAATAGTTCCCTAGAATAA
>VOMN01074989.1:0-31631 GCA_014899125.1 Orchestia grillus
CTGGGATTCTTCATTGGAGCGAGAGAAATTAATCATCAAGAGCACTTTTTGCTTCTATTTGATGGACAGAGTGAGGGTCTGGATGAGGATCCGAGTGAGGGTCTGAGTAAGGGCTTGAGTGAGAGTGCGAGTGAGGGCTTGAGTCAGGGTCTGAGCTAGGGTCTTCGAAATAATCCAAGTCTCTTTGACGTATGAGGGAAGGATGTCATGAGGCCTCTATTACTGGTATTCGTAGCGATATTGCTAGGGTTTAAAGAAACTCCTACTTTCCCCGAAGGAAATTACGAATCTTGTTCTGTAGTATTGTCTTTGCTAAATTATTCCATGCGTACTAATGAAATATGCAGAAACGCTTGATTGCAGTGGTTGTTAGAGGTTTTAGAGGAGCCACGAATATCTTTATGCTATAAATTTGAAGTGATATGAGTGCATCGTACCTGTTTCTGTGTAAAGGACTTGAAATGAAAATTGTATTTATTTCTCGTGGTAGGGCAGCAATGTTCATATATCTTGCGGTGAACATGTCAACCAGAGACACACTCGTAGAGTGCACGTTAGACGAGCCCCGTAAATTACTGGGGAAAAAATCTGACGTCATTTCGGGCGAGGTTATCAACACAATACTTTCACGTGTTAATTATATCTTTGAGGCAGCGTTCTGTTCGTTCAAACATGATACGCTGCAAAGTGCTTGACCCGCGAGTCAAATGTGTATTTAAAAAGTTTAACGGCAACGACGATTAAGCTCGTTTTTACTCAACTCGAATTTTTCAATTTTGTGCCAACAAACTTGTCAAATATTCCATTTAAAACGAAATAATACATGACCTATGTAAGTTTCCTCGTCCTTCCTCGGTACAGACGGACCATTTCCCGAGTGTACTCATTCATCTTGAGCACATACAGTCGTCTCAAAATTGTGCGGTTTCAGCGGGAAACCTACTGTGGAAGAGGTAAATTCAGAAAAGTGGACTTGAAATTGTGCGTGTCGAGCAGACCTCTGCTTGCAGGAGCTAGTCGGGACAGCGTATGTCGAGCGGCGCGGGAGGGACGAGCGAGGACTGCCAGGAGTGCGCCTGAGGGCCCCTAGGCCGCGCTGCCCTCTCAATTCTTCGATAATGATGCCCTGCATTACGCGGAAATTGGCAACTCCGATTTACGAGCTCTCTCCAGTTAAAATCCTGAATTTTCAGCGTGACTGAACTTTAACTGATTCTCTCATTCTTTCTTTCATGGATACGTGGTATTCATACGTGTTGGGGGCTTATGATGATTATATTTTTTTAACAATATTATTGTTTTTAAATATTCATTTCAGTACAAATGCCATTATTAAATGCATTTCGAAAACTCAAGGTTTGAAATTGAAAATTGGCAGCTGTAGTGCAGGTCTGCGTTGCAAAGTGCTTTGCAATAGTGAATGGCGCAGACTTCTGACTTTCAACTCGACTCCTCAGTTGTAATCAAAAAGGAAGCGGCTTTAAAGCTGCTTACATATTCACAGACATTTCGAGAACGCAACTTCATATTGTGAAATTCTCAACTGAGCTGAAGAATTATTGCTAAAAGGATAAATTTTAGAATTAGAAATGTGCTTTGTATAGGGTAGAGAATTCGGTTCCAAAAGTAGGGTTGAAAAGTGGTATTACTATTACTTCATTGATTTGACTTCTGAGCAGTTTTGTTGTAGAGAGAGATAGCATGTGTGGGCGTGCACAGCTCGTGTATGGTGGTGGCCAACCCCTCCCATGCATATCCTGCAGGTCAACACCAGCCGAACAAGCACATCTAGTCTCATTAAAAAAGAAGCAGAGCCTCTACTTAACTGGCACAACACTTGAAACTTTTCCTCCGTTCATAATGTAGACTGCCATGGCCGAGCGTCTCGCAGTTCGTCCGTGCGCTCGCCTCTTTGTTGCTCTCAACCATCGTGAGCCCCTGCATCCAGTCGCATTGGCCGGCAATTTATTCGTAAAATCCATTACAAACTTTAATGAAAGTAGCGGTGCTGGTGCGCTTGAGAATGACTTTTAAAGCTCTTGCGGGGCGGCGCTTGGAAAGAGCGACTGCTTCGCTCTCAGAGCCAAGTCGACGACGTCTCTCACCGGTGCCCGAGAGAGCAAGAATTTCGGCTTATGATTCAATTTTCACACCTAACATTGAAAAGATTAGTTACTGAAAAAACAGAGATTTTAGATTTGTCAATTACGCTGATTTAATATGTATTAGAATTAAATTAAAATCCTATCTAAACTAAAAATGTGGACTATTTTAAACGTAGAAAATCAGAAATGACTTTAAACTTACAAGAAGCTCCTGTATGTGTGAGGGACTAATTTGTCCAATTACTTGAAATGAGACACAGGAAATTTTTGTGCCACGCAATGACGAGGTAAGCTTTAAAATAGCGTTTCTAGATCTTTTATAACACCTCCTGGTAAAGTTTAGTCAACCTAGATGTGTAGCCCTAGCTCGGAAAATTCGTTGAATTTCACGAATAAAGATACTGTTGCTACAAATTTTCACGTATTGTACCATGCAATTAGATACTTCAGCTCTCCAAAAGTAGCTTCCCTTCGGGCTGTGAAACTGTTCAGTTTCGTCCAGCCCTGAACACACGCTTCTCAGTATTTTGGTATGTGCGCCGCTTATTTAGAATCATATTTTTCTCCTTGCCCTATGGTTATAACGATAAAATACTCGTTGGCTTACTTTGGATGTATTTATTTATTTTATGCAGTATAAAGCCCCCGTATAAAGCACAGCTCTGTAACTCTCGAAAGCTCCAATTCACGAGAATTTTTCAAGCCATTGCTAGTAATTTATGAATTTGTGTCCTGGATATGGCTAGTTCACGGTCTGAAGCCGAACGAAGCTTCTGAGCAATTTAAAACTAACATTCACTATTCGTGAACTAGGGCCGGCGCTCTTCTGCCCATATTGTTTTTGTCGTGCTGAATAATATTGCTAAAAAATTAGGCAGATGATAAAATTAGGCAAAACGCGGCCTCCATTTTCAATCTAGTTCACGGAAGACTGAATACGCTCAAAACTACAATTTAGGATCGGCTCTTACGCCAAGTTAGCGCTTGAAAATATTCCTTAACACTCATTTGTCTGCCACTTTCTAATCAATTTTTACTGCCAAATCTGATTAAAATAATATTCAAACTATTCATGACAACGGCACAAATATTGTCTTAGTTTTTATAGTATTTTTGTTTTAATGAGTGCAAATTCAGGTATATGTATGAACGAAGTAGCATGCAAATATTTAAAATTTGAGGTAGTAATCATAAGGGCTTCAGTACACGCATGTTTAGTTTAACATTCGTGATTCAAGGTTAATGAGGCTTCTCAAGGCTATTATTCAAATTGTTAGACAAGGGTTAGACAATTTTCTTTCTCATTATTCTTAACTTGTTGTTTCGATACGCAGGAGATCCTGAGAATCTTGTTTTCTACAACCCATAGTAAATGGTCAATTCTCTTTTTGTGCGGCACAGTGAGTCACAGATCTGCTATCTATACCACTACTGCTACTATGGGGACTTCTACTACTACTACTAATACTACTACTACTATTACTACTACTACTACTACTAATACTACTACTAATACTACTACTACTACTATTACTACTACTACTACTACTACTACTACTACTACTACTACTAGTACAAATAATCATAATAATAATAATAATAATAATAATACTCGACCTGCGTCTCTCTAAGTTCCGGCATAAAACTTGGGCTAAACTTGCTATTTGAACTTCATGTGGAGCGTGTGTTGGCTCCTACGAATCGATAATATAGTTAGTATTTGTATCGAGAAATGAGCATTAATTAAATTTGAACGGACTCCACTGGCGACATAAGCGTGGAGTAAACCGCCTATCCGAACTTTATTTGAGGCATCTGTTAGCTCTGAACGATCAGTGATGTATTTAGTCATTTTGACATTGGTCTAAATTGATTTATACAGGGACTATTTTCTTGGTAAGTTTTATCTGTATTTCTTTGAGCATTAATGAGTCCTAATATTCTTCGTGGTCAAATCACCGGAATTAGGGTTGTGTGTTTTGTGATTGAAGGTTCCATCAATTTTTCGTATTATTGTTGTTAATGTGTAGAATGATCGGTATGATAATTATTTAATGTACCCCTTCCAAGAGCCATTGATGAAAAACGAGTGCATTGCTATTTTTAAACAATATTCGACATAGCTTGAAGAGTCAAAACTTCGCCATCAAAAGCTTTGGTTTCAGATTCGATTGTTCCAACGAAGTTTACTCAAAATTATTCAAGTACGAGCAACCTGAAAAACGGGGCAAATGTTTTTGAATTCGAAGTCTGATTTGAAGGAATGAATTTACTGCAATTTCAGCTATAGCGCTTCAATCTTGTTTCTAGCCCTACAGTCATATTTGTAGAAGTACCTCCATCTAGAAAAAACCAAGTTTGCTAAAGTAAGATGTCTTTCTATCAATACTGCAACCATGAAACCCGAGTTTAGCACCTTACAGCAACAAGTCTAAAGAAACGGGAAGTCGGGACGCAGTTATCCTTGAGTAAGTGTGGCCCGAACTTTTAATTTTTCACTTACTCCAAACGATTCCTACGGCCAGGCATAAAGAGGCCATATTTCAGAAGTTGGTCGGGGCACTCTTTACGCTCGGGCCACCTCCTCCTTATCGGCCGAGTTGCAAAAGTTTCCGACTTGCAAACTAGGAGCGCGTTTTCCGTCCGTCAGCTGCAACTGTGCCAACAGTTCGCCACTTCTTGCACTGGGCTAGAAGTAGTTTCTGTACTTGGCTCTCCCAAACTTCTGTGCACAATTTTACCATTCAAGCCTCCAGAGTTACACCTTTCCTCCTTTCGGTGTTCCTTTCCATCGTCCAACTGATGTTTGTGGACGTACAGTATGTCTGAAGAAAGTTATTTGGACGCTGCTTGTTCAAAGAATTCATTGATATTTCAACTTCCTCGTGATGGAAATACCGCCTCGCTCACTTGGTGGCGTGGACATTAGGAAGCGAGGAGGGAAACTGAATTGATTCAAGGCAAAATCGGTTTGCTCAATTTAGGTATTAATGAAACGAATTATAACATTTAAAAGTAGTAGTCAATGACCACTTTTTGCGTGAAAAGGAGCAAGCATAGCATGCGAGGTGCTTCGAAGTTTGAGCGTGAAATTTCAGTTAAGCACATTTTATAAATTAGAGGTTTTGTCACTTTTAATCTGAATTCGATGGGAATAACAAAACCTTCACTGACGTTCCAGTACAAAGCAAATCTTACTTATTCATACGGTTTGAAAAAATGTGTAAAAACCGACAAAAAAGGCCGTGGCAAATTAGTTTTCGGGATGAATAACTACTTTACAGGTCGAGTTCTACCGTGAAGTGCTATGTGTTGTGCAACATTGTTCTTCCTAATAAATAACTGTACTTCATACGCCTTATTCAATAAGTAATATTTATAACTGGCATCCAGAACTACCTTTTGACACGGGCCTGATAGTTGCGAAGAAAACTTTTTTTGAGCGCACTCCGGATCATGAACATATGATCAAGCTGTTCTCAATCCAGTGAGCCTTACATGAGAATGATTTAGCCATTACTTGTAATTTTTGAGTTCTGGTGAGAGTTGACGTCGTGATTTGCTCTGATAAAACGATAAGGTATCCAAAGTTTATTTGTTGTGGTGCTTGAACTATGATGTTGAACAGGGGTATGCATATCTTTGTATTGGTCGGTATCGTACGATTCAAAAATTGATATTATAGGTACTCTTCTTCAAAATAAGTTACTTCCGCAGTCCCTTACAGAAAAAGAGACCGCAACTGAGAAGAATGGACAACTAGTGAAGTTCTACAGAAAACTTGAGTAGATCTGATTGCAGTTTTCTTTATACTTCCCAGAGCTAAAGTTAACGTAATCGAACGATAGCAAAATTTTCTATGAATTCCATTCCACGTTGAGATTTTCATTGTCCAGAATGACATCAGTCTCATGTGATAAGATTGAAACTCGCGTATTCAAGAATGAGAAATGAATATGTAGAGTTTTCGGAATAACGAGTTCGTAATAGTAAATGTTAATACAAATTTCGTTCTTGATTTGTCCTATGTATGGTATGGTCAGAATCACAGAATTCATGCACATCAAACGCTACAGAGTCGCTGGACAAAGCCAGAAAGCCCTGGCGTTACTGCTCATTTCACAGCTTTATCAGCGCGTAGCGCGCATGAGCAGGCGCTGGATAACAAGGACCTCGAGTGTACGCGTACACTGACCGAACTTTAGTATATAGAGCCTCCTGTCATCAGCCGTGAGATAAGAGCCTCCTTCACTGCTAAAATTTTGGCCACTTCATGGACCGTTTCCAGTAAACAAAGGGTGTATAAACATGCAGCAGCATACTCCAGACCAACGTTTCACGACAGCGTCTCAACTTGATGGCCTCATGAAGCGTTGCACGACAGCACTTTCTCGTGTAATGTCGTCCGCAGTTTTTCAACACAAAGCCTGGATAATGCAGACGAAACTGCTGTCCTAACCGTTAGACTACCGTACGCTTATTAAAACTTTCCCTAAAACAATTCGTTTCAAATCTAAATAAGCGGCAAAGCTATCGCATTGAGTTTGAATTGCGTTGAGCAGTTCAATTGATTATAACCGACCTATATTATAAACTGGGAAGGCTAGCCGCTCTGCAGCTGTAAGCTTTATTCAGGACTTCATTTGATGAAACACAAGCGTTCATTCGGTGCAAACATGACTCTGTTTTTTTCCAGTGTGTTGTCTGTTCCATGAAGTCCCTACAGAATTTATGTTCGAGGCAGAGATTTAAAATAAAGGAGCATCTTCGGCTAAGTAATGATATCAAGTTGCCTTCTTTGTAGCCCACGACTGAAGTTTCTGCAGAAGTATGTAGACATCCTTACACACTTTCTAGTAATAAAAGTTGCAGTAAGTACATTGACTTGGCGAGCCGCTCACGTTGGTACAAAGTAAGATTTCGAGTCTCTACCTTACAGCTTATGCACGAGAATCGGAAATAGACGCGAGTACGGCGTGCGTTACTACGTGAAGCAAGACCTCGCTTGGGGTGACTGGGCTTAGAAGACTTCCTGTGTATAGGCGATATGCGCTTTTCTCTTCAGACTGTTCACTTCCCTCTGTTATGAGAAAATAAGATGAGCTCTGTACATTTATTACTCTTATTTTATATGATTTGAACTCTATGTTGCTACTGCATTTTCACCAACCATACCTAAACTACGCAACACGAAAAAGGAAATCAGATTGGTAGTACATGCAGAGTATAAGTGTTTTGGCCGTATGGATGTTGCTCAATATTTGTTCAGATTTTTTTTATCCGCACAGAGTGAATTCGTTCCTTCTATCGTCAAAAATCCTGTGAAATTGCACACGAAAGAGACACATTCCAAAAGTTACCGAATTTATTGGCAATTTCTCCGAAAGAGGCGACGTTGTTGGACGGGCGAAGTCGCTTGCTTTCATACCATCGCAGTCGGATTTAATCACGTGACATTTCGTTTGAAAGCATCGAAGTTTCTTCATAAACGCTGGCACTTGTGCTCATCTTTATCCTGTCCCTGGATCTGCCATCGATATTTTATGGCCCGTACAAATTTTGTTTCCGATAGTTTGCTAAGAAGTCGATGGAAAGTTTAAGAATAAAAAGACAATGTTGATTTTTTCACTTCTCTCCCGCAGACGACAGATCGAGTGAAGCAGTTTTGTTTGCCGCACTTCTTCAAGTGACTTGCGAATAAAGAAGTCGCCGAGCATTCCAACCTAGTCCCACTGTGCATCGCTGCAGAAAGTGAGTACGCTTCTTTTGTTCTGAATTTCTTTGTTTGTGTGTGTGAAATATTTCCTTTAGTTTTGCTCCGGCAAGGGACTTCTCCTTGAATAATTTTTCATTGTGGCTACGATGACGTGAGTGCCAGAATTAACGTCCACAAGACAATGCAAAGTGACGTTGAGATGTCAGATGCGCCCTCTTTCGAGAGCTTTGGGACAAAGGCAGATTTACCAACTCAAAATGCCCGGCTGCAGTGGTTTTACCCGATGCCATTCTCTTAGCAATTCGTTTCGTTCAAATGCAAAAGATTCTACCTCGCTTAACTGTTACGTTATGTGAGAGTTTGAACTTTTTCACTGAAACTGCTCCAGATGTTGCATGCATTTCCTGATCTAGACTATGAACTTTCTGACGTTTCTCGTTTCAGAAAAATTTAAGTCAGCGATAAGTTATGGCATTTTTCTTCTCGTTTTTTTCTTGAACGAATGTCATTTTCTTCGTCCTTCGCCGACGACTTAATTTTCATTTTACGTTTATGCCGCGAGAATTTTTCAGGGTAAAATTTCTCGAATAGATCTCGCAGTGGAAGAACGTAACCTTATCATAAAAATTATTAAGCAGGCTACAAGAAACATCTGGCTTCTATAAAAATTTCATAACAGCAAGAGCTTTCGAGCTTTTACCACAGTCATCTTTAGTAAAAAATTCTAAAAAGAGAAAGAAAAAGTGAAAGCCGTGGACAACAGTTCAATACAATATTTTAAAAATATGACAAAAATTTAAATTCAGAAATCAATCTACTAAATTAAAATTCTAAAGTATTTGGAGTGATGCTGACTTTCCATGGAAATTGAGAGACAGATTGTTTCTTGTGAATTAAAATTCATTCTAAAGCTCTTTGCTTTGAGTATGGGAAGGTTAGGTTAGGTTATGTTTCTGCAGCATAATCTCTAATATCACTTCTAGGTAGTGAAGCTAGAGGCTTTCCAGTGCGAGAGGAGATCTCCCTTTATGCATAGCAACGCGTGTGTGCAGATGACGCTTAGTCTTTCCGCGTTAAGTGGTATCACAATGGCCACACGAGTACCAATTTACAAAGAACCTTTATTAATTCCAGCACGTTTTACCGTTGGGTTTTCAATGCCTTACAACTACTGATGTGGTGGGGGATAGGAGGAATGTGTGGTTTAAACTTCCTTTTCCTAGGAAAGTACTCCGTGGTCCCGCGAAAAGCCTCGCCTGAGCGAAGCTACAACATAACGTTGTTCGCATTAGAGTAGGAATAAGACCCTTTACTCGGAAGAAAATACCTATAGTAAGTTTTTTTTGGAAAATAGTTTTGATCGTTATATGAGGGTAATGTTCTATAATTATACTTTCTATTTTCCGCTTGATCTTTTGTTTATTTCTGATCTCATGTATGAAATTGAAGAGAAAATTAGTTTCTTGGAAGTCGTATTCAAAGCAAACTTCGAAGCAATAGCATCGTCACTTCCCCAAATTTAAGAACACTGGAAAGTATTTTTATTCACCGGCATAATCCGTCGCTCAACGAACACAGAAGCTCAGCATCACTTCAAATGCTCGTTTACAATTTTAATTTAGCAGGCTGATTTGTGAGCTTTTTATCTTGACATACTTTAAGAATGTTCTATCGCACTGTTGTGCGTTACATTTGCTTTTCCTTCCTGTTTTAGAATTTTCTCCTGAAGGTAAGGGTTGTAGCTTTTGCTCTCATAAAACTTTTATAGAAGCAAGATATTTCTCAAACCATTCTTAATAATTTTCATTATTCCACTGTATAGAAGCAGGCGACAACTGTGGTCTTTATACATAAGTTTAACAATCTTTCAATGTAACTCGTTCCGTGTGTTGGTGCCATGTGAAAAAAATCTTAAATGACATCAGCGCGAATTTTTCTTATCATTAACAATTTCGTCTCTTGTCATACAGATGGAAGGTTTAGTATCGTAAGAATGTTTTGACGAAGTATTTTACACTTTAAGGCGTTTTTTGTGCATGAATGTATTTTCCAACTCAAGGGTAGTTTGCGTCATGAACAAGAAATGCGGCATCGTTGGATAAAATCGGCTTTATCTTACTGCCCTGCACAAGGTAAGTGGCCTGCGTGTGATGTTTGTTAGTTCTAATAGGACTCAAGTGGCTTTTAACCTACGTCACATTTTGAAAGTCATTACTTCATCGCTGTAAAATCCTTAAGCTTCCCATGCTTTGCAGAATGATACAAAGAATCATTGAGTTTGTACTCTAACAGTAACTTGAGATCGACAGTGTGAATTTCTTCCTATAATATACAGCAAAGTAATCTTCTTCATTCTGCAATGAGCTGTTCACTACTATCATTACACTAATATGACTAATCTGGGTAGTAAATGCAGGGCTTCAAGAGGTTTTATAATATGATGTGAAAATGAAACAAATCTTCTTGATTTTTTGAAATAAAGTGTGGGAAAAAAGTTTCTCGTACATATTTTGTTACTTTAAAATGAAAAACATTTAAATTCCTTTTTTTCTATATAAGACCCTAAGTATTTTGTGAAGATAGCTGGAAGGGTCATTCTTGTTCGCATCAAAGCTTATGCGATTGTCAGTGTTCAGAAAATGATTGTAATATGCGTGCGACGTACGTGCTTTGATAAAGTTTCGGTATTTTAAAGTAAGTTTAGAGTTTTGATTTTGAAAATTCAATTTGAGTTGGTGTCACTCATTAGCATTGTAGACTGTTCATTTGACGCTGTAGTAGAATAAATGTACTAGCGATAATGATGCATAATTATGATTTTACATTAAAGCTTGTATGAGTCTTCGATATAATTTTAAGTTCAGAAAATTTTCTGCAACCTGCCCCTTTGATAATTTTTCTGCAAAAGGAAATTTCGCAGTAGTTGTCAAATTTGCGCTTACAGCAAATTTGCACTTACCATGTGGCATCTCTATCCTTATTACCAGGTTACTACGTATTATGGAAGGAAGAAGAGACTAATACGAAGTATTCAAAAATTATATCTATTCTTATTTCTTGCGAAGAAGTTTTCGATAAACCCCTGGGTTGATCTAAGCGGCAGAAAAAGGACATGGATAAAGACGAAAGCCTTTTCTATCGGAAGTTTTTGCGTCAAGAAGCCAATTATCAAAATTGAAATTAATTCGAATAGTTTATAATATTTTTTTTAAATTGGGTTTCTTGGCAGGTCTAATGTAATTGAATTTTATTTACGAGGTTGAAAGTTACGTCCGTCGCGTCCTTATTTCTGCACAAAGTATACTCGTAAAGAAAAAATAGATCTAATTACCTGAAATACGCGGAGCAGAGATACTGGGAAAAATCATTTACTCCTCCAGACATTTCCAGTGAATTTTTCTCTTGCTCTTCTCGCACATCAAAAAGAGTTGAACTATAAATTGCAGCATTTTCTAGCGCTCTTCGATCATTGTCAGTATTCGTTGTTCAACTTATGCGGTCAATGTTAACAACATTTATTTTAATGAGTTCTAGCTTTAGATGTGAGAAGTTTTACTCTGGTGAGTGCTTAAAACTTCACTCATACTCGTATTGCAATTTTTTTTTGTTCGAAACCAAAATGTCGCAGATCATAAGTTTGCTCAAGTTGCTGAAGTTTTGGACACCTCGTTACTTGATCACAGCGTAAATAACAACAATTATCATTCCCAAACACTTCCACGCGGCGATACAAGCGAGAAAAATAAATATTTCCAGACGCAGAGTTTGCAGTGTTCTGAAATAGCGTCATTGAAGACCAGAGTTTTGGCATGCAAGAGTCACGGCAGCCTGCAAGTGCTCGACTTGATTTGACCATGTATGTACACTTGTGACGTCATTAGGGCTTGATGCAGTAGTCTGCAGCCTCTGGTGGTGTTTGTGCGGGGCCTCACGTGAGGGAGAGCTGATGCGTGGCAAGTTGCTTTCCATTCTTCTGCCCTGATTATTGTTACCGTTTTCAGTTAAATTCCTCACTATTTTTTGTACACGACAAAGGAAAAATATAGAGTTCATCCTTAATTATGAATACGTTGTTCAGTTGCTAACTTCATGTGAGCATGTTTGGTCAAGATTTCTTGAACACCAGAAAGAGTTAATCGCGACTGCGCCCGTTGATATTTGATGAATCACGCAGCCTGCTCGTGGTAACATGGAAGTTTGAGAGCAGTCTCATGCGTCTAAAGTCTCAAGACGGCAGTTTGTGAGGTGCGCAGACTTGAGTCAGATCCGCGAGCATTACGCGACACCACAGGCCGCCTGCCCAGCACCCTGGTGTTGCCGAGTACGCGCAGGTGTGGTGCAGTGCTCGAAAAGAACATATGTATAAGGACTTCTTCTCAGTGGGCGAGCTATTGAGCATGTCCTGAGTGCGCTAATAGACGTCTCGACACTGCCCTTCACTAGCACTTGGTGGCCCACGTTGTCAGTAGAGTGACGACAAGCGGTGCAACGGAAATGAAGGCTTGCACTTAGCTCATGCGGTGACGAAGAAACAAGCGCGCTCGTATATGTTCTGACGGGCGCTCTCATTTTCACAAGCACGGCAATCTGCAATCAAGACAGAAATGCTTTTTGGAGACCTCTCGCTTAGAGGCAGCGTGTGTACCTTTTTGAAATTTGTAAACTTTTTTAACTTTTCATTATGTGTCTTATTTACTTATAATTTACAAGTCGTGAATACATTTAGTGTACCGATGTGAGATGCTTTCGCCGCTTCCATGCTATCTCTTGGAAATAAGCTCTAACCCAAAGTATTGAAAGCTGCTTTAAGCTGTTACCTTCGCCAAAAAAATCATATTGCTTGTGCACATTTATGTTCTTTATTCTGCAGCAATACAGGAAAAGGAATTAAACTAAGATATTTCAATATTTTTTGCGAAAAAATATTCGTCTCACTGTCTGACTCGACAGAGTACGTCCTTGGGACTTTCAAGTTAAGTCTAAAGAATAAAATTCAGACCCCTGTTGATAATTTTAAATGAAGTGAAGGAATACTTTCCATCCCTGGTGATTTCTCAAGTTGTTCGTTCGTTCACATAATCATAATGCTATTATGTATGGGAACATTTCTGAGAGAAGTGTACACTATCGTACGCAACGTGCTCACACATTACTAACAAATCTGAGGGATGAATAACGAGCTTAAACCCTTTCTCTGGCAAGGGTGAAATAACTCGTTTTGATCAAATTTTGTATTTTCTGGATTTAAACGAGAGAATAATCCAAATTTTTATTTTAAATAAAAAAGCTCGAAATGAGTTTACTCGTCCATCTTTGACTTTTCCACGTATAAGCCGACCATCGTTGAGTGTACTTGTACAGCTGGAAAATGATAAGAAATTCCCTTTGAAAGTAGCACTTTATCCACAAATAAACCCAAAGGGGGAAATGATTAAAGAATTACTTACCTCACTCCTTGCGTATTTTTGTCTTGATGTGCGTATTTACGGACAGTCAACACGAGTAATTTTGACAATTTACTGTTCGTTATGTTTTGCGTATACTAAAATTTAGTTTGGTGTCGGTTTGTTTCGTTGATTCCCGCACGAGTTCATCGAGAGAACATATGTACCCTTCCCCACCGTGCAGTCAACTTTCTACTTGAGGCTCAGCGAACATAGCACTTTATTTCGATCGCCCCCATGGCCAGTTCCTTGAAATATTTCCACGACGTACGGGACTGCGGCACCAGCCACACAAAAAAGACCCAGTCTCGGTGAGCGTGTACATACGTTCATAAAATGACCAGCTGTGAGTGAAGTCAGTCATACATTGCTGACGTTGTGTTGCAATTCGTTGTGACTCCGTAAAAAAGCAGCTGGCTCAGACTTCTCTTTTTCGTGTCTCCTTCCTCACGGTCAAATGACGCCACTTTCTCCTAGTGGTCGCAATTTATTTACGCGATCCCCTCCTCTGAGCACAAATTTGCATTTTTTCGTCTTGGAATTTCTATTATTTACTGGTCTAAATAAACAAGGTGCTTGAGTTTCGAGGCGGCGTGAAATATCTTGCTTGCCTTTGTGAGCATCTCACAGGAAAAGCCTGTTCACGACACCATTTTGTTTGAAGCTTATGACGCCATACGTGCTCTAGCGAGGACTGTGGAATTCATCAAATGGTATATTGGTGTTGAAACATTCTTTCGACGGTGCTTTACTTGCCGGCAGGGAGCGTTTTGCATACTCAAGCCTGTATCCTAGAGGGAACTAATGCTCTGAAATATTCTCACGTTATCGTAATCCGGGATGACAGAAAGTCGCTAGATCTTCGAACTAACACTATCCTGATTTTGTTCCTTCTTGGACCTGCAACGTTTTCTCTTATGTGTAGTCGCACTTGTAGTCATCAGGCTATTTTATTTGGGCGAATTGGATGAATTAAAAAAACTTTATGCAAGTAAAAAACACTGCGCCATGACAACATGACGGAATTTGTTTCATAATTTGCATAATGCTTTAGCATTATGCAACGACCAAATTTTCGTGGAAAAAAAAATTAATGCGCTCTCGAAACTAAATTTGAAAGCTATCCTTATGCTCTTGGTGAAGCGTTTTCGACGCACCACTGAATTGCGCCAGTGCCTTGAAGCTAGACTGACGGGTTCATTTGTATGCAAGGAGTTTTGTGAATTATCTGGGTAGTTAACTATGTGTTCTACAGTACCTTTTGAAATAAGGTTTGCCTGTAACCGAGTTGTGCTTAACTTCTCAACTGAGTAACCGATTCTTTAAAGGATTAACTTTAAAAGTCTCAAGCAGTTCAATTCACGGCGGACACACAATTTGGCAATCTGCTCCGCAATATCGTACACCGACTAGAACAGAGCTGCATTTGTACTTCAAATTCTCTCTTATTTCCATTCCTGCAATAGGGTACATGCATGTTAAAAAAAGGGATGTTTGTTCAATTTTTCTTATCACCAGCTGATTGTATGTTGCCAGGATGACGACTGTGTGGCGGCACTGTTGCTGCCAGACTCGTACGCGTTATTCACCATCGACTCAAAGGCACCCAGAATTGTGCAAATCAATTTTTATTGCAAGTGCTCGTTGAAGCGGCAAATTCCAATAAATTCCTGAACCGACAGAGCTATTGCAACCGACAGAATATTATTGAGACGTCGCCTCCCGAGTCCGGGGCAGCAGGTCTATACGAATGGCGGTCCCGTATTATTAAATACGGGGCGAGCAGCAGGCCGTGTTATTTAATGCAGCCTCAATGAGCACATGAATGTGACGTGCTTGGTGGTGGTATTAAATAGGAGGTGACCAGCTGGTCGTGTTATTTGATGCTGAGGTATTGCTGCCGTGTTATTTGATGCTGAGGTATGGCTGCCGTGTTATTTGATGCTGAGGTATTGCTGCCGTGTTATTTGATGCTGAGGTATTGCTGCCGTGTTATTTGATGCTGAGGTATGGCTGCCGTGTTATTTGGTGCTGAGGTATTGCTGCCGTGTTATTTGATGCTGAGGTATTGCTGCCGTGTTATTTGATGCTGAGGTATGGCTGCCGTGTTATTTGGTGCTGAGGTATTGCTGCCGTGTTATTTGATGCTGAGGTATTGCTGCCGTGTTATTTGATGCTGAGGTATGGCTGCCGTGTTATTTGGTGCTGAGGTATTGCTGCCGTGTTATTTGATGCTGAGGTATTGCTGCCGTGTTATTTGATGCTGAGGTATTGCTACCGCGTTATTAGATGCTGGGGTATTGCTACCATGTTATTTGGTGTTGGGGTATTACTGCCGCGTTATTGGATGCTTAATTATTGCTACCGTGTTATTATCGCTGGGGTATTGCTGCCGAGTTATTTGATGCTGAGGGATTGCTACCGTGTTTTATGATCGCCGGGGTATTGCTGCAGAGTTATTTGAAGCTGGGGTATTGCTGCCGTGCTATTTAATGCATTGGTATTGGTGCCGAGTTATTTGATGCTGGGGTATTGCTCCTGCGTTATTTAATAACGGCATGGGAATGCTGTATAACTTGACGGGGGTATTACAGCTGTGTTATTTGACTCCGCTGTAATTATTTGACTGTGTTATTTGACTGTTACTCCGCACGCCATACTGCCGAATGATTTGGTGCTGAGTATTACTGTGATGTTATTCGATAGTGGGTATTTCTACTGTATTATTTAATGCTTTGATGTGGATGCCGTGTTATTTGATGCTGACATTTCTGCCATGTAATTTGATGCTGGCATAGTAATACCATGTAGCAGAATACACGGTGGTGTTTAGTTCAGTTCGCGTGAGTTTGATCATAACACATTATGCTGTGTAATTCGACGCTTGTTTGACTTATTATTGACTCTCGCACAACATCAATTACTGAACAAGGTATATGCCATGCAGGTGAACTCATTTGTAATTTCGTAAAGTCATGTTTGAAAGGGTTTATGGATCATGACAGGCGAAATGGGTTTACGTGCCGAAATAAAAAGAGCTGCTAATAGGTAGAGTTTGCTGTCGCTTACAAACCGTTAAATAATCATAGTTTAATTTCATCCAATGACCACCCCAGTGTTCTGTTAACTGTCAATAGCTTTAAGACTGTTTTAAGTAAGGACTTAATATTTAGGTGAACATTTTAAATGCAATGTATTTTAGAATCTTCGTTCCTCAAGCGTTTTTTCTGATGTCCTACGAATAATAAAGTGGCCAACAATTAAAACTGAGGGAGCAATAGTGGTACGCATGTTCCTGAAGTGTTTATGATCCAAATAAAATATTTTGGCAGGGCCAAAATTTTCTTCCAGAGCCTCTACGTAACAGAAGGAAGCGGCAAGTTAGAGATTCTTGTCTCAGAATAAAGCTATCATTATTGTGTTAGAAGACAGCCAAAGTCTTGTTAGCACAGAATTCACCGTGAAATTTGAAGTTTTTATTTTAAACGAATAATATCAAGTTGTGGTCACTGTAACCCCGCACGCCTAATTTGTAAATATAACTGATTTACATAAATGAGGATAGATTACGACTAAACAAAAATGAAACAATAGGGAATGTTTTTGAAGGTACGTTGCAATTTTCTTGAGTTACGAGAAGAGTTGAAAGGTCAGATATCCACCTGTGTGAACATCTGTCTGGACAGTTGCTTCTACAATTGTTCCTGCACCTGGTTCTGCATTTGCTTTAATGACTGCCACAACAAGGACATGCTCCCGCGATTGAATTGGCTGAAAAAGAAAATTTCTAGCGTGAACCTGGGATCCAAACGATCCTGTAATGACATTAATATGGTCAGGCTCGTATCTTCTCGGAAAGATAGGAAGAAACAAATGCAAGTTAATAGCACCCGTACAGTCCTTCTAAAAGATTAAACTATGCTAACCCTCATAACTTGTAAATTTTTATTGATTATAAGAGAAATGAGATATTTTATTTTTTAAGGAAAATAAATTTCGTTTCTTAACAATTGACTGGGGGATGTGTTGTTTTTTTTCGTACCATTTTTGCCATCGAATTAATTTGAAAGCGATGAAAAGGTATATTGTAGCTGTTTTAAGAAAACCATATTGACACCATTCATTATCCGGGTAGAGATCCGAGGCAAAAGTTTCCAAAAAGCAGATCTTTATCGTCCGCTCTCTAATTGTCTTGAGCTCGGGCTGAATTGATGAGCCTATAATGAATCGGGAGTCCGAGCGCCGCCATTTAATTAGGACGAGATTTGGTGCAGTCATTCCTGCTGATCCATGTCGATTACAAGCGCTTGCAGCTCGAGGCCCCGCCACAAAAATGAGCCAAGGCATCGGAGAAATTTTACTCCTTTGGTCTCGGCTTGCAGCAGCTTGGGTTGTCTTGGTGGCCTGTGGAGACCTACCCGAGCTGGCCGTGCCCGTAATCTGGATATCGTGGAAAGGACGCGTAAATAATTGATGTGGTACAGTTTACTCGTGACGAATGTTTAAAAACCATTATGCATTTTAGACGAAACTTGTGAAGTGCACTATCGTGATCGAAACCCGGTGCTCCAACTGTGGCCCACGAAAATTTCTGGTTCCTGGCGAGAAAGCATTAATATAAATTTAACTAATTAGAATCTGAATAGTTTTAGTAAACGTTATAGAGGTAGTTATAAGTTCTAGTAATCGTTATAGAGATAGATCTAAATTGTAACTGATAGCTTGCCAGGCCTACTAATTACGTAGGACCGTGCTACAGCCACCAACTTTTCTGAATACCAGAGTCCTGCGCCTCGTTAGAAAGGTAACCAACCTTCAGATGGTGAAGCTGACGCGCAGGCGCTGGTGCAAGGTCCAGAGGAGACTGTCTTAGGCGCATCCCGTCCCACGAATAGGCCCAGTGGTCGACCAAGGATGCGGCGGACGTACCAAGAGGCATCGACTTGGGGTCGGTACAGGAGTCCGTCCCACCAGAAGGATACCACGACGCGTGAGAGAAGAAGTGTTAGCTCAGTTCGTCCCATTATCTGCCGCTGATGATCACTGCCAAGCTACTGGCCGCTCGGAATCTCCGGGTGGCTACAAAATTTACTTTCATGTTAAGAAAAAATATTTTAGGCAGCCGGGAATGCCAGGTCACGCTATCGCAAGCAAATTCCCACTGAGGTGCACTCGGTACCATTAGCGCTGCTGCCATTTTGTTCTCTTCAAATTTAAAATTCTGTATAGATAATGAATCAAATAATTTATTTATTTTCTATAGATCACGCCGAATACCATGGACCATGTCTGCTTACTATGAGAAAATCTCTTCATACAAGTTCTTGTCAGTTGCACAGAAGTGTTGAAGTAATCAATTTTCTTTCTACTTTTCTGTTTACATATTTTTGTGACTACAGATAATAATGTACGAGCGGCTTTAATGATGTTGCAGCTCATGCGTGTTTTGAGGTCCTGATTTGGCTCACAAATAATTAAATCAATGTTTCATCAAGCAATTGCAGCCAATATGGCAGCAATTTAATGGAGACAATGAAAACATAACGTGGTAAGTCTTGTTAGCCCACTTTACCTCTTGCATAGCAATTGTTGTTGCTCCATTTGGCAATGGTTCAGTTCCTCGAGATATTTCATCAGGCATTTTGATGCACGACCTTCGGACCCAAACGTCTCTGGTCAATATCTCTCAGGAAGGGATAGTTTCCCTGAATTTCGTTTGAACTTTTAGTCTGGACTACACTTACAGAGAGACTACTTTATGATGTTAAGAGATTTTACACATTTGAACAGAAGCTACTTACTTATCTTAATTTATTTTTCGTTAGATCTAGGTTACATATTTTTTAAACTATTAAACAATGTTTTTTGTATCCTATGGTTTTCTAAGACCTCCTTGAGTGGAAACTTTATCTCTCAGATACGCTCCTGCAACTACTTTCTACTGATATATTTGTCCCCTTGGCTTTGCTAGGGTGATGTTAAAGCATTCTTACCACTACCGCAGCTACAGCAACCCGTACAAAATAGTTCTCATGTCCCCGACATGAAGAACAGTACGCAGAGCTGCCGCATTTTCGTGCGTGTCGTACGTAGCAGGCAGAGCGCCGCAAGTATTGGCCGCGTCGCCCTGTATTGTTATGGTAGCATAAAGAATTACACCTGTCGCACTTGTCATGGAAGAAGCCAAGAGGGAGCACGACGAGCTTGCCACGGTTATCTCAGTGCAGACAATGTAGAGCAGGCCAGGCTTGCTGTGCCCACGCTGCGGGTTTGTTTCTGCTCGTAATACGTTTGTTTTTCACGAATATTATAGGTTTTTACAATGGAGTAGATGTTTTTCAAGCGTATTATGTAACGCGTCGCTAGCTTTACTGCTTTGTGAAGTTGGCTCCATGATCATGTTTGTCTCAGGTTCAAATTTCATTTTTTACAAGTTTTTTAAATTTGCGAAGTTTCTCCAGTCATAAGTTAATGACAACTGTGAGACAAATACACACACGTGTTGATAAATTTATGTCAATACATAATTCAGAAAAATTTTGTTCCTGACATTTGTATTCATTTTGTTGAATCGGCTTTATTCATTTGTTTTCATCATTTGCAGCAACTTTGTATCTGTCGCATTATTATTAATTGATAATGATGGTCAAATTCCACTAACGTTGAAGTGTTGTTTTAGCCTGCCATGTTACTATCCCATATGTCACAGCATCCGAGCCTCTTTGATCAAACAAATTTTTGCCTAAAACGGAGAGGATTAGTCCACCTATCAGAAATAGGACATAATCCGAATGTTTTGTTGCTTGTGGATTTCTTGAAATTTGATTAGGGTCACACCCGAATAAGCCCATTCGTCAGTTTTAAAGTTGATGTTTTCCTCAGTAGGTAAATAATACGCAAGAGGGTTAGGTTAGTTAGGTTTGTATATCGTATGCTTCTTTCAATCTTTACTCTTTCTTCGTTATTTTTTCATTGTCTTTTAATCTTCTTCATTCTTAACTTGTTTTTTGTATGCGTAGGGATCTTGTGTGGGAACTCACCTTGTGTATAGATTCCATGTTTACCAGTAACTATAATAAATGGTGCCTTCTTTTCACTCTTTCCGGGTGACATTTCTTGTGGGTAGGGAGCTTTCAACTAACTAATAATTAGCATGTTACTGTAGTACGTAACCGTAATACTAGCTTTGTTACACCTTCTCTTCTCTTCTATGAGCTTGTCGAAGTCGCTTATACACATCACCCTCTTGTATGAGGTTCACTGGAGGTACTTTCCGGTGATGCTCCTTGGGGACTTGACAGTCGTTGAGATATGTGCAAGTAGGATTCTTGCCTTCACTTGAGGTTTACGATGCTAGTGCTTTGGTCAGTGTACCGTGGGGAAATTGGTGCTATACAGAGGTATCCGGTTTTATAGTTGTCTTGTGCAGTAGGTTTTATATTTTTTGAACGATCAGCCTTCTGTACGAGCGATGTCGATGCCTTATTTGTCTTCTTCTTTCTTCCATTTCTTGTCATTGAAGTGCTCACGGCATATCTGATATTTTAGTTGACTTCATACAATTTTTAGTTCCTCAAAACAACATATCAGGCTGCATTGGGAAGCATTGTTTGGAAGCTATGGGAGATGGCATCTTAGTAGATGTCAATAGGTTCTGAATGAGTATAAATTGGCCGAGGAAAGTCTGAAGAACTGAGATACGACATCATTTGAGTCGTCACACGCATGAGCAACTCGTCAACTCGGCTGCCGGCGTGTCAGTCATGCAGCTGTACGAGAATAATGAACTCCCCGCCGGTATCATCTCAGTTGAGATTTGAAGTTGCAACTTTTTGGTGCAATATACTCGTATGCTGAAAGTATTTTTTTAAAATGAGTAACATTGCTAGTGTTCAACCAATCGAGATTTTACGGAAGAAGGCGATGGTTTTGTTGAATGTACATCATAACTTCTTGAATTTGATGCCCCAACATTTCGAATTAATTTACACTGGTTATAAAATCATTGAATACCAGTGGCATATTGTTTGAGCCGAATACTTAACACTTTAGCTGCGATGATATTATTATCCTAGGGGCAAAACGACCCACCGGTGGCTCGTTTCGCAGTCAATGTGTTAATTCGTACGCCCCAGGGTGTGAGACCCTGCTTTTAAACCCTGACTTCAACTGGTAAAACAACATTTGCCGGATGTAAGGCGGAAATCTAATGTTTGAACTGCACACGTACGTAACTATCCATTTACGTGAAAATAAAACTGAATTCAATAAAGAATACTTGCGGAAAGGACTTAATATTGTTCATTCATAAACATCATTGTCATCACTAAACACCAAAGTTAGGTGTAAATTTCTTCACGATTTTTTGGGAGCAAATTTTTTCTGAGATTGGGGAGCTATATACCGGCGCAAGGCGAGAGTGCTTCTACATACTTACGTTGCAATCAATTCGAGGAAAATTTGATACAGAGCTTCATTTAAGCTTGGTTGAGCTAGAATTAATACTGAGATTTTTCCGTGGGCAAAGTGAACTTTTATTTTTTAGACTGGCGTTGTGAAACTTCTTCATGTTCGGTATAGGGTCTTGGCAGGTTTTCAGTCACAGGCCGTGCTCCTGTAAAATAAAATATGCAAATTCGTCTTATTTATTCTCGTAGCTCAGGTTTATTTAGTACCATTTGGTGACAAATATATTTTTCTTCCGACATTGAATTAGTTTTAGTAAAACATAATTTTTACCTTTCTCGAAGGAAACTGCTGCGACATTATACCCTAATTTCACATCATCCGAAGTGAACAATATTCTATTTACTCGAATTCGACTACACGAGTCAGACCCATGGCAATTGTTTTCATCCATGAGCTGGCAACATATGAGATGAAGAGTTTCTGCATCCGTAGAGCTCATAGCAACAGCTCTGGAGGCTCCCAGCCACGAACCACGGCTCTAGACCAACGAATGTGTCTGCCCCTAAAGCGGCCCGCCGAAGGGGAAATGGTTGACTTGAAGGCTCATTTACTGCTAATTACGCATGCCTAAGTTGCGTTTAGTGGTCCGAATGATGAGCCTCTGTTTGATGAGACTTGCACACCCGGCAGACTGGCCCGGGCTCGTTCGGGTCTCAGAGATGCGCTCAACGACTCGCCTCTGAACAGCTTCTATTTTGGTAGTCTTCTTGGTCCCAAAACTTTGGTGCTGCTGCTTTATCTAATCAGCTTGAATTCATTATGGAGAAAGAATGAGAGCTTATGGATTTCACGGGAGTTTCAGATTTTTAAATTTATTCCTGATGGTGTTTGTTTTCAGATACAGTAATAAAACGAATATTATAATTTTGCAAAATGCTGAGGCTCTGTCTGAGTTTGATACTTAAAATTAGGAGATTATTTCGACTGCTATTTGAAGAAAAAAATCATGGATTTGTATGGAAATTTTTTTTGGGCGGTTTCAGATCATTTTGAACCTTCTCGATGCCTTTTAGATAGTAGTGGTGATATGCTCAATTACAAATTAAATGCCCCAGTATGCCCGGACCAACATATCGTTTTCTGCGAAGCTTCCGCAAGACCTCTTGGACTCCATCACAACTCTCTGTTAAACTAACCTCCCCCCTCCCCTTAGCTGTGGGCCTAAAATTTTGGGAATTTATGCCAAGTCCTTCCATTTGTATTGGCAATAGCAGCGTTTCGATTTAATGAGCCCTATTACGTTAGCGCGTACCGGCCATACCTGGAGCTAGGGTTCGCATCTACATGTTGGGACGTTGAACATAGGGTGGCTGTGTACGCATGCACGCTCAGTTACTCACTCTATCACCACTTCCGTTTGCTAGTACTAGTCCCTCTTTACTTTCTTTCCAACTTCGATGACGTTCATCTCTGCTCAATAGCTTCGTTAAATAGCACACGCCTTTCATTTCTGGGATAATTGTTTTCAAGTTAAATGTGACAATCTATCGTCTTGTAGGACCATTTTCCTAATCGATATTTACTTATCTTTTCAAATCCATTCTTGTTTTTGGGGTTGACCTCCAAGACAGAACTTTCTTCTTTCGGTTTTTTATCTTACTCGCGCATTATAAGCATTCTCTGAATGTTGCATAAATTTACTGAGAATATGTTTTAACTCCATAGCATGAAACTTCTGTTTCTTCTTTCTCCGTTTAAGCTCGAAGTTTACGTTCTGTAACTTATTTAAATTCATTACTGATCGCCGAGTAATTCTATTCCCTTATCCTCCCATGAATTTTCCTGAAAATTTTCAACAAATTTTTCAATTATATACCTTACTTCGATTCATTACTTTTAAATCCGTGTAACAGGCAATCCTTATTTGACTTCGCATTTTTATCAGGTAATCCGACTAGGAAATTAAGAAATAAATTACCGAGCTGCAATTCGCTTTGCTTGAAAACACGCAAGATTAATATTCGCCCTCAGGAAAGACTCCTTTCTGTGCTGGATGCAATTCTTCTGCTAAACGTTCCTTTTCTCCTTCGAAGATGTTTTCCGTGGACTCCATCGAGGGCCGAGATTTAATTTGACGTCAGCGTTGCGGGTAGATTATTTCATTAGATCAGTCAGCGAAGATTAAAGGCGGCCACAGACAGCCTTTAACAAATTCTCAGGTATAATTCGATTATGCAATTTTGCGACGACCGGTTGGTCTCCATGGGACCGAGCGCAGACCGCACCTTTCTTCGCTCTGGTGGGCGGAGGCGGACTGGCCTCTTCTATACCCTGCGCCACACGCTCGTCTGTCGATGAAATTCTTCTGTCGAAAGGAAATGTTAATTCGAGGTCCCCTTGTTGCTCTAGGGTGCGTTGCTGCAAAGAGAGATGAGCCGTGTGTTGCTGAGAGGGATTCTCAGATCCGCAAGTTGCAATAACAAACTGGGTTTTTATAGATTCCTCATTGTTGGATACCAGCAAGTTACAAAACTTCGAATTAAAATATCCAAATTTGGGTTTCTATTTACGGTGAGGGCAAAAACGGTAACTGGAGTTTGAACATTTGAAGCATTTCTGTACTAGAATGAATGGGTTAAAAGTATGGCTGTTCGTGGCATGTCTGCAATCAAGCACCTGAAATGATGTACGTTATGAAATTACCCTGTCGTCTAGTCATTCTTTCGTATAACAACTTCATGGAATGTTCAGTAAAATATCGATAGGATAGAAAACTTATTGAACACTTAATTGTCAAGTGTCCTCCAGATGGCTCAGCGTATCTTGTGAGTACCAGTTTACCGATTATTTTTTACTTCATCGTGAACGGAATTCTATTATCCTTGTTACATTTCAACCGTCCCATTTCACTCTCTGCCCAAATTTAACTAGATTATTCAACATATTCTTGTGAAAAATTTTTGTTACTTCCGACTTACGCTGCGACAGATTTAGGCTTCAGTAAATAGTTGTATCCGAGTGATTGTGATACATTCGCAAGCAGAGTTATTAACTTCTCGTAAAGCTATACGGCATATTTTTGAAAATATTTTTAAAATTCTTGGCACTTGAATATTTCCAAGTATTGTACATAATTGAGTTTGAATAGTTACAGATGGCAGCAAACCATGTTTGAAAAACTATGCACAATCAAAGTTATTTATAAAATGTTCGCAAAAGTTTCCCACATTTTCTCTCCGAAAAAGAGTACGAAAAATATTACCAGTTGAACGGACTACTCGTGTTTATTTTCCTTCTGTATGTAGAAATATATTTTTGCGTCCTTGTTTATTCCCCCGCTCTTGCAATAATTGTGCGGAATGAAAGTTTTTGAAGAGTTATTCTGGAAAATATAGACCTCATTAAAACTTGTTTTTTGCCGAGACTTAATTGCCAATATATGACAAAATTTATATTTCACATTTGCTTGCCTTACTTCGCCGCAGCTAGAAAAAGGAAGATAAAATTGCAAGGAACGTTTTATGTATTTTTTAATGCTTAATTTCAAGCCGGTAACCACAATGTTGAGTTCACATAGTAGTATTTCTCATATTAAAAATCCTAAATATTCAATACAGCAGCCCTCACGTGCACAACGCAGACACTGTTCAGGAAATGGTAAAATAGTCAGAGTTACGGTTTATTTTATCTATGCTGCAATCGAGGCATGACTTTAAAATCTAATTTAAAAGTCACTGAGATTACTTTCCAATGGACAGGCCTTTAGCACACTCTCAAGTGTCAGTACATGCAGGACAATTCGTAAGGGAACTCATATGTAGAAGGCAAGCGCAGCCCTTCCAGCAACGAGTGGAGAGAAGTTAGATAGTATTTTCCCCCTCGCTGAAGTCCCAGGAATTGGTGACTCACGACAATTCAGAAAGTAAAACGAAGAAAGCAGGCGCAGCCTCTTCCCTCGACCGACTGGCAGGGCGATCGGGCCCTTTCAGCCACGTCCTCTCATCCGCAGAGACAGTCGGAAGCGGAACAATACGATCTCCTCTGAGAATCTCAGGATCCCTGGGCAACTCGCTCCGTCAGCCGGGGTTACTGGACAGGTAAATTATCTGTTTAAAAAACGTACTACAGACAACTGGAAACAACTTATCAATACGGAAAAAACACATCTTCAATATAGCAGCATTCAAGTTATTTATACCTTTAGAGCAGAAACATCGATACAGGCAGTTACAGTGAAGAATCACTGCAACAGCGGAATGCAAACTGAGACGATACTATATGGATAAAAGATTGGATTTAAACAGTGAAGTTCAAAGCTTTAAGCAAAGGAATCAGGAGGTATACCGATATCGCAGTTTTGCGAAAATGTAATTAATTCTCAGACCCATGTAAGGAACTGTTGCCCTCGGTGCTGCAAGCAAACGTTCAGCTTGTTAATGACAAGTAGTTAAGAGAAATCGGAAGGATAAGGAAGGCGGGTAAAGTGCGATCACACTCTTAGATTTGGGCTGGTCGCCATTTTTTTCCCGACTACCCCAACTCGTCCAACACGGATGGCCAGAATGTCGTGGAATCAACGTTCTCTGCGAGTGCCGTTGAAATTAATCACTTTATTTCACTTTTTATGTTCCTCTCCTTGGGACCATTATTGGCTCAGCTCAAGTACTCAATCAGATTCTGCAGCATGAAATTCTTACATATTAGCTACAAATTCATCATAAAGAATGACCCTGCAATTGAAACTTTAAATCTATCATTATCTACTTTAGATTGTATTCCACCTTCATATTGTACAGAACTTACTAATCAGCTCTTATTTGTTAGTCTGGTAAGTAAGCATCTTTTTTACTTACCTCTTGTAGTACTGTTTCTTTATCAATCAAATGACTTAAAGGGATACAGAGTGAGAGCTATGAATGACGGCAAACTTTTGGTTACAAACGAGAGTAGTCGTTAGTATGGACCTGAAACTGATAGCAGTAAGCAGAAGACATGATTTCTGAAGAGAATTCGCAGGCAGTGTGCGAAGTGTGTGAGTAAAACACTGAGTAGTAATGTTACTCACTTGGTGGGAGCTGAAGTCGTTGTGGGAATCAATGATTTATGTAGTCTAATTGAAGAATTAAAATAAACATTACCTACTGAAGATTTCTGCAGAGAAATGGTTTTCAAGAAGAAACACCCTAGTGTTGGAGAGTGTAGAGGACAAGTTGCGTTCTCTGTCTTCATAGAACTAGAGGAATCCAACGTTTGAGCGATCGGAGCAGGCGCAAGGAAAGCATTGCGTTTGGATGGCGTGACTTTAGGGTTGCCGGCTTAGTGAAGACATTATGAGAATTGTAAAGAGTTGGTGTACCAGTGTGTTGAGCTTTTAGAATTTTGGGCTCATAGGGTTGTATAATGTTGCTATTGCGCGGTAATACAAATTTTAAGTGCAAAGTTATGAATGTAATGTTTTTGAAAAAGGGTTTTAATTTCACCCATTGGATGTCGATACGCTTCGACCGATAAAGTTATTTTTGTAGTCGACGTGCCGACGTCTTATTTTTAAATACTACCAAAATAAGAACCAATGACTTCTTGAAGTTCAAAAAATACTCATGCTAATTCGAAAATTTTGACTCACACAGCGCAGGTAGTGACTTGATTCACTTTTAGATTCTTTTACCGAAGAGTTTGAGGACCATCACTGACGATAGACTGTCTTGGCACCATAGGTGAGCCAGAGCGAGCCTGCTTCGTGCGTGGCGCGCTGCGCTAGCTGCTATGCTGGGCTCTCATAAACGAGAGACCGACACGCATCCCGAAACCAGAGTCTAACTATTACCGATACGAAATTATTTGCTTCATTACATGACTGCTTGCCAGCTACACCACAGCTATTTCCAATGAGATCATGCAGAGCGGTGTATTTCTTGAAGACAGCTAACAATGCAATGATTTGTTTCGAATTTCTGGACGCATTTGGTTCCCAGCCCTAAAGCTTCAGCTATAGCAATACAGACCACGGAAAAACGTATTACTGAAGGATGAAGAATGCAATTTAGCACTTTCAATGTTTGGACAAGTTTTGTCCCCGCAAAAATCTGAAGCTTCCCTCAAGTTAGAGTGCCTTGCGTTGATCTGAGGGTCAGTGAGCGAGGGGGACCTCCCCTACCACGCTTTTTTTAAGTCATCATGCAAATTCCTGCAGGATCAGAGGGGCTTTACTCCTTCGGTTTACTCAACCTCCTCTAAAATTCTAAAATTTCACCCTGTTTTTGCACAAATTTTCCGATAGATTTGTTTCCTCTCTCAACGCGCCCATTCTTATGTTGATATAAATTTTATATTAAAAATAATGGATTTTTAATTTTTTCTCGCTTGCTTTACGCTAAGCGCCGACTTCAAGATATCTTTACTAACTCAAGAGAATATTTGCGGCAACGCAGGTCTTTATTGAAATTTTCCCTCTCTGCCATGTTTGGAGAGAAACTACAAAGCGAATACTCAGTACGACAGAAAATTGAGCAATTGTTAAATTAGGACTGTCCATTAGAATGTCATTCTCCGCCCTGCAGAACTTCTCGCAGCGGGGCTTTCTGTTCGTGAAGGCGATAATCCTTAAAGACCTGGTAGCACTTTTCGAGGGGGAAGTTTTGCGGGGAAGCAATTAAGTTCAGTGTTGGAGGTACAAAAGTGAACTAGTGCGCATGTCAAGTGCAGGATGCGCTCCCCACTTGGGTAACTCCGGCCTCTGCTAGCGCAGCGATCGAAACAAGCGGCTCGGTCTAGTCTAGATCTACTCAACAACTTGCGTTTTACTGGACTTGGACGAAAGGTTTCTTAGAATCCTTTACGGGAGTGACATTTTTTTGTGGACCAGAGTAAACGCTACTCGATATGTCAATCAAAATTTGAATATTAGGCAAATTTTCTTTCAACTTTCTGTTAAGGTTATGGCCGAGCAGAATCTACTCGGTCCTTTGTGCGAGCTCTGTGTAGCGGCGACTATCCCAAGCAATTGCTCCGCCGAATCAGGTTGCAATTTTTTGCTCTCCGACTTGGCCTGAGAATTTGGCCGGAATTCCAAGAGGACAAACCCGCTGGGGCTGGAGGTGCGTGCAGTTTTGCTGCTACTTTTTCTTAGGCCTGATTCGCTTAATTTTGTGATTTGCAGTCAGGTCTAGCAGACGCCTTTGTTCAGTGTTTGCATGTCAAAAAGTTATTTCTTTGCGAGTGATTTGAAGCAAAGTCTTAGGAAGAACAAATGACTGTTGCCCCTTTTTTGTACTGTTTTATTCACCCATGATGTTAAGCGTAAAGTACAGCTATTAAAACTCCTGTTCTACCTTGAATTGCTTTTTTTTTATAAGTTCCCTCAATGAAGATCAATAAAAAGTTTTGCCTGTTTCGGTATTCTTCCTGTTCAAAAGCATCCGGACCTGCATAGCAGGTTTAAACACTTTATTTACTTTCATGAAGTTGGGTTATATCAATTTTTATTATTGGTCACAATAAATTCAGGATGATATATTTAATTTCTCTTGTGAAAATTCATGAATTTTCTAGGCACAATTTGACTTCTTAATACACTGACCCTAATACTGAGATAAACGGCATAGCTGCGTCTTACAACTCAAGTGATCGATGACAGAGGCACAAATGGACAGAACTACCCGTAGCGCGTGAGCTGGTCCAGCACTCGATGTTAAGTTGGAAAACGAACGAATGAAATAACGTATGTCGGGCAAAATATTCCAGTACTCCATGCATCGTGAGGCACAAATTGTTAGAGAAATCTTCTAATTTTTTCTGTCGAAGTAAAGTTGCTTTGCATCTGCCCTGGTGTATTTATTCGCTCGTGAGTTTCGTGCCTGCAGAATAGTTCCCACGAGTGTGTCTGCGGAGTAGTTCCCACGAGAGTGTCTGCAGAGTAGTTCACTCTATCCTGGCACCGTACAATAAGAAATTACTCTTTTTCGAAATAATGCTCAATTGTTTCGAATTATTTAATTGTTAAGATTCAAACCAGCAATATTTAAAAATTTTAAAACTGAACGTGTACACTAGTACTTCTGTTCGTTAAAAGTTGATGATGTTCAGAATTTATGTTTCGAATTCGTACGGACTGCTTATTGCTGAAAGGTAATGATCATGGAACTATTTGACCAAGGGCTGACTTCATCCAAATTGGTACAAGTAGCTCATTTTGCTTATATAATGCTGACCTTAATTTGATCAAGTAACACTTGAAGCAGCGGTAGAAAGCTTGCCATGTCCTCCTTCACCGTGTGCCTTTCATGGCTGTGTACTGGCACACTCAGATTGTATGTACATACTATTTTCAGGCGTTCAGGTATGTACAAAAGGTAATTGTATATCTGCTGTAAGTTCAACGTGTCTACTACAACTGAAGTCACCAGTACTGACTTTAATGAACTTGAATCATTTTTGATTACCCCTCAGGGGGTGTAGGATAGGCAGTAGGGTTAAGTTATTAAGGCTTGTCTATCCTATGCTATGGGGACTGGTGACCCCATGGGACACTGTTAGGTTACCTCAGCTATAGACAAGTCTTCAGGACTTCTATCTTTGAGGCCCACTTTGCTTCTTTTTACTTTCACATCTTTTTATGACTCTTTTCTTAGTCTTCTCTTCATCTTCCTTCTTAGCTGTGTCTATGTGCAGGGAATTTGTTGTGGGAACACACCTATGCATAGATTATACGTTTTTTACAATCCATACTAGATGGTCCTTCCTTCTCTTCACTATCTTTGTATCGAAATCCATGTGAATTGGGAGCTTTAGACTAATGAATAATCTAATTTAATTTCTTCTAATCTTATTTTATTAGCTAAACACCATCGCATTCAAAATCTTTTTGAAGTGAACAAGTGAGGCGCCGAAGCGGACGCTCTGCTAACAGTATGTACGCGACTTGTAATTTTTGCTGGGAGAATCTTTTCCTGGCGCCACTCTACCTAAAGCTCTCATTTGTACGAGGGAGGCTGGGTCGGGCGCACCTCGAGCGGCTTACAATGCAACGGAACTGTGAACTTTGAATATGACCATCTGCTTCCGCATGTTTTGAGGCCCTACTTGAAAAGGAGCTCATTAGCTGTTCAGCAAAAGCGAGTCAGCATCATTCTTCTGAAGTGAGGTGAAGTCAAAGACTTGTTTTTTATTTTTAAAGGTTTTAATGGGAATGGTCAATTCGTGCCACTGTGTTCTAAGGTTCAGTCTTTCGTGTTTACCAAGCCTGCTTATCATATTCTGCACTGAACACATTATTCTCAACAAATCGAGTAGCATAGTTTGTTGTTATAATTTTCCTACATCATTAATTTATTCAAGGTTGCCAAAAAATAAGGAGCCCCTCTCTAGCAAATACTCCTTTTGTAAAACAGGAACTCCATTGACTTCTATGAAATATACCTGTAAATATATTTGTATCATTGTATTATTATGATCACTATTACATCATTAATTTAGCGCATTTATGATGGATTAATCTGGAAAGAATATACATTTAGAGGAAACTAAACTCAAAAAATTTGCGGTTCAGACAGTAGAGGTGTGGCAGCTGTGGCCTCTGGCAGACCGTACCTTGATGACTCGGTAAATACTCGACTGAGGACCAAAGCAAAGCTCCCTACTTCTTCAGGAGCCCCTCAAACAAAGATAGAGATGGGCCCTGGTTCCTCTCCTGCAAGATTTCAACTTCGGGCAATCGGTGACTCTCAGAGGTCCAGATTGCCCCGGACTATTTGCTGGCCTCGCTGTAATGAACCCACAAAGGAGGCTCTTAGGAAAGTCTTACTGTCTCTCTTCCTTTTTCGGGCCGGCCTTGTTATCGTTCCAGTCTCTTGTGGTCTCATTCGTTACCTCTCTTTTGTGGTCCCATTCGTTTCCTCTCCACTCTTCTGTGGTCCCATTCGTTACCTCTCCACTCTTTTGTGGCCCATTCGTTACCTC
>VOMN01074993.1:0-65571 GCA_014899125.1 Orchestia grillus
TAATTTTATGCTAAGCATGAAAAGTGAAATATTAACTCGAAAAACATCTAAAAAAAATTACACTTTCAAAGCTAACTTATTGCAGCTTAAAATTCTCTTATAAACATTGTATGATCGTTGTGCATACATCATAAAATAAAAATTACGGTGCGAAAATGGGCTATTGCAACCTGTAGCGAAGTATCTCGATGAGACGAATATGTCCAGTGACGAAGAAAAGAAACAGATGCGCTGGAGCTCGTGCAAGACTTGATTTGCTCAGTACATCAGAATTCTCCCAAACGAAAAAAGGAAGAAAATATAAACCTAATATCTAAGTGTGCGGCAGACTCCGGCTTCAACCAGTGCTGACTCAGATGTGATTAGCCCTTTACCGTCCAAATTGTTTTTGCCATGAGGCTTCTTTTAGGTTTGTATGCACAATTAGACGCAGTCTTATGGACATATGCTGTGAGGCTGCATTATTTAGCTGCTTACAAAAGCTAGCAGCATCCTTATGGAAGATAATTTTGAAAGTCATAGAAACAGTGCAGGGTTAACTATGGAGGAGCCATACAAGGAATATAATCCCCAATGACATTTTGGCTGGGATAGTTACTGTTACAGATAACTCTCTGGAGAGGAGTTCGGGAAACCTACGTGTCTCTCGAAGAGTGCTTAGTCCCGTTACTCAAACTGGCAATCGACTTTAGCGATTGGAGTATTTACCGTGTACAAAGATGTGACAAACGGAGTAACTAATTGAATGAGATCTGAAAACACATATGTTACAAAAGTTTAACTCTATCATCAAAATTTAAACTTTAAGAAATATATATAGAAATTTGTGGTTAAAATTGAAGGTAGAAGATACCACCTAACTCGTTTCCACCATAAAAACGTGAAAAATGTTGTTTGACAAACAACCGAATTAAAGGGTGCCATCCCCCCATGCTTGTGCATGCAAAGCTCTTATTAGCATTGGGGAATCACACTTCAGTTTACATATTTCATTAGACAATTACTCTCTTGTTCCACTCTCCACATACGACATCCGAAGCTAGACTTTAAACAAATTCTTTCATTCGAGAATCACTTTCTTTTTCTAGTATCTACATGCAACATCCCAAGCTAGAATCCAAACTAATTAATTTTGTGACCCCAATGAGGGTAACTTTTGAACACTAAGCATTCTTTTCCAATCTCATTTTTCTCTATTTTATTCTTCTCAGAAATTTTAATAATTCATTTTCTGATGGGTGGATGATACCCTTCACCAAGAACGTAAGCATACTGCCATTCGTAGGCTTACTTTCATAGGACTTCATACGAACACATGTACACCACCTTGTTAAGACATGAATGAAACCTTTCTATCCTGTTCTAATTATCCAAAACCCTTTTGGGGTCCCAAAAATCAATACCATCCAACTCATGCAACCATCGCAGCAAATAATTTTGCTTAGATCTATATTTTCTCTTTCTGGAGCCGTTTGTATGCTATCCAGTACGATTATCTCTTCCCGAATTTCACTCACTTTAATGGCATTAATTTCGTGGAGGTTTTTTCACAACATTCCGCCTCCATCGTTTGCCACAAGAATCATTCGCTCGCACATATCCAGGCCGCTTCGCTTCACGGCGCCCCCGTCTCCCCCTCGCCCGCCCTCCTCCCATCTTGAGGAGTGGAGTCTTTTCACCCTACGACCACTCGTGCGTTCTTGCTAAATGGCTAGAAGAGGAAGGCTCTCACAGAGGCAGGGCCAAGTCGAGGCACCAGTTAAACAGCTCATTAATTAAGCTCTCTATCACACTTTTGCTCGTCAATCGCAGCACCGCTCAACGTGAGCCCCTTCAGCTCCACTTCAACTTACGCTCAGCTCGGAGCACAAGCTCTCAAGCTCTTTCGAATTGCGTTTACTGAACAATTCTGACATTCAAATTGCAGACAGACGTTCTCGACCACACTCACTTTGTAAGGCAGAGGGTCTATCTCAAGTGAACGAGTGCATTATATTGGGTACAAACTTTGTCTTTTCAATATTTGACGGATGGTGAAATCATCGAGAAGAGGATCGTGTCCTGCACGTAATACGTCTGCAAACACGGTGAAGGAGTGAACTAATTCGTGCGTTTACATTAATGGCAATGTGAATTCGAAGTTTCAGGAGCGTTCACAGATAATACATTTGCATCCGAACAAATGAAAATTCGCGTCACGCATATGACGGTTACACTCTCATTTGATTGAAAGATTCCCTCTTGAATTTCTACATGGTGATTTTTGAAATTCCCCCCAATGTGGCCCGGGTATGAAGGCCCAAACATCTCCAAGGTGACTAAGGTGGAATATACAACGAATCGCGTATAGCCACACCTGAGTTATGCCGTGCATATCCAGCACGGCGTTTGTTTTAAACATCCAGAACCGTCAGGCGTCAGCGACGTCTGCAAATCATACCAATTTTGAGCTAAAAAGCAGCCTACTAATTGTATTATCCGCTCTTGAGGGCGCTGTGGAATTATGAGAGCAAGCTGTTATGACGCAGGGCTTCTCAAAAGACGCACGCTAATTGGGCCGTCTATTTCTTAGAAGTCATCTCTCAGTTCCTCAGAGCCTCCATCACATCAGCCTGCAATGACACTTCTCTTGCTTATAGGCCTTTAAAGAATTTTCACAGAATTCATGATGATATTAATTTTGTTTTGGCGTAATTTGGACGAGGTGAAGGTGAATGAAATGACCTCGATGAGGAGGGAAATTCGGCCATCAACAGCCGAAATCTTCCCGAGATTGAGAAGTGGCCGACCCGAAAAGCAGGCGCCACTCAAGTTATTTTGGCACTTGGAGGAGCTCGGAAAAGATGGCTAAAGGCCATCCAGTGAGGCATGAGAGCAGTCTGGAGCCTCAGCGAGAGCACACCCAAGGAAAGACTTCATTACCGACCTTTGAAATCCCGGACAAAAACTAAACTTCAGCCATCAACGTAAACAATGGAGATCCTTTGCTCAAATCAACCGAAGAGATCCGAGTGTCGCATGCCTAAACGCTCGTTTACAGCTATCAGTTTGATTCTCAACACTATGCAGCGATTTGTTTGTGCCCTAGTTCTAAGAATCTAAACATCTAACGAAAAACAACATAGAATTTTAGTGTAAGTCGACAATAATTTTGTAATATTCGATCGATCTACAGCTTGAGGGTAAGTGTTCTATTCATACCAGTAATTCAAAGCGAAGTGGGTTTTCAAAGTTCAGGCAACGCGTGGAGTTTGCGTAAGTTTTCAAGTCAAATTTCAAATATTTTTAGACGGCTTCAATGTGAAATTTCAATGTGTTATCACCTCGCCCGTTTTCTTGGACATTAGATTATTGATTTTGAAGCTCCCTGTTCGCATGAAATGTGATGCAAAGCGACCGAAGAGAATGGACCATCCAGTGTCGACTATCGAGAACGGGAAATCTACACGAAACGTACATTCTCACACAGGATCCCCGTACATAGAAACTGCAAGTTAAGAATGGAAACGAAGAAAAACAAATAAAGACTAGAGGAGAAAGTGGGCATTACGGATAGAAGTCCTGAAGGCCTATCTGTGTATAGCTGAGGTCCCCTAACGCTTCCTCCTAGGGAACGTAATTCATAAATGATCGTATTTCAATATCCTAATACTAATAAATACTAAGAAATAATGAATGATCCTGTAAGAGAAATTACGTTGTGCAGCAACATATTCGATGAATTCCGTAGTGTTGCACTCGCATTAAACTCCAGTCAATCTAATAAATTCATTTTTTAGTAACTTTTTGTGCTTCTCATGTTAATCTCTTTTTCGACGTCGGAAAATATTGTGTAATGAACAGGAATTATACGCAAATCGAATTCACGTGATCAATGATGCCCATTCACCCTGGGTAATGGGAGACGTGACAGATGACGATTGGAGATATGTTCAATTCGAGTAAAAAAAGGTATTTCTATAATACCATTCATTTTTTTCAAATCCATCATTTCTGCATCGGAGTTAGCTTCCAAGTCAGCGGTATGACTATGTAAAATAGTTGCCTAAGAAAATTCCTCGAAAAATTAATTCTTCGGCGCTGATGTGAAAGTGTTCACTAGGAGGGTCAGTCGAGGGTCCTCGTAACACACGAAGGCGTTCACGCAAGCGAGTAAAGTGGACTTTGTGTCTGAACACAATCATGAGTGAAATGGACTTTGTGTCTGAACACAATCATGAGTAAAGTGGACTTTGTGTCTGAACACAATCATGAGTGAAATGGACTTCGTGTCTGAACACAATCATGAGTAAAGTGGACTTTGTGTCTGAACACAATCATGAGTAAAGTGGACTTGGTGTCTGAACACAATCATGAGTAAAGTGGACTTCGTGTCTGAACGCAATCATGTGACTTGGAAGCAGAAGTTCAATGACTACGCACATGCCTCAACACTTAATTCACCTTGACTGCGCATGCACTCTCAATAAATAGGCACATACGTCAGTTACTCTAGCACAATACTTCCAAATTAATGAATGCAGGGGGAGAAATGTAAATTATTTTCATCTTAAGCAGATTAACTCAGCCATAATGACTCAGTCACTGTTGATAAAAAAAATACATATTGTACCATAATACAATATTTAGAGATAGCTATTCAATCGTATTGGCGTCATGATTCAAATGAAACCTATTTTTCAAAATTCTCAAATCAAGGATTCATAAAACGAATGAATGTACTATCATTTGGGTAAAAAATATTCTCAGAATAGAAATAAGCTTTTCGGAACTTTTAAGTATTGCATATAAACAATATACCACCCTCAGGCAGCTCCCAACCAGGTGTTCAAATTTTTATTGAAATTTAAAATGACGGGATACGAAAACTACAGCCAGTAGGCAATACTATTCTCGGAAGTTTGAATCTAATCCATATGATTTCATAATTCAAATAGAATTTAACAGGGAATTGAGCGAACGTTCAAGTATTTCTCTAAACAGAGACTTTTAGCGAGAAATCTCGAGTTAAGTGGATTACGTGAGGCGCGGGTGCGTAGGAAGCCCGCTAGTTAGGCAGTAAGTAAGCCATAGATTCGCCTTCTCTGAAGGGGGCGTCGGCACCCCACTTTGCTAATCATGTTTTTACTACACCGGCCTTTTTGCCGACCTGCTCGTCATGTATATCGCCTTATTAATGCCAGCAGCTTCTAGACGTGACCGCCAGTCTCGTACACCACGTCAGGCTGGAGCACCAGCAGCTCTGCATGAATTGCTTCAACGACTCCCCAGAATTGGAAAATTTCCCTCCAGGATTTGAGTATTAAGATATTGAAATAGGAGTATTAAGATATTGGAATAGATTTTCAGTAGTAGGATATTGAAATAGGTACGAGTATTAAGATATTGAAATAGATTTGAGTACTAGGATATTGAAATAGATTTTGAGTATTACGATACTGAAATAGATTTTGAGTATTAAGATATTGAAATAGATTTTCCATCCAAAAAGAAGACATGACACTTTCATATTTTCAACCAATCTCAGCCACTTCAAGTCGAGCATGAAAACATCAATGAAGATTTTGCAACAATTAAGAATTGTTTCAAAACAAAACAGAGCATTCAAGAATTTTTAACTGGAAAATTCGTTAATACGTTCCCAAATGAACCATTTGGCATCAATAATTTGAGAATAGTACCTAATAATATGCAAGTAAGATCTCTAATTTCCATACAGACAAATTGTTACGTAGTACAGCAGCAGCAGTTGTATAGTCGTAGGGATAGCAGCTCTTCAGAAACTCGGACTATCTCGCACCCAAAGAGAAGGGAACATTTAGTATCGACTTTGGAGGACGGGAAATGAATGCAAAAGGTGCGTTTCCACACATGATCCTTGCACATAGAAACAGCAAGGTAAGAAGGAAGAGAAAAAAAAATTAAACAATTATCAGCGACGGAGGCATGAAAATGGAAATAAGCAAAGTGGGCACTAATGATAGAAGTCCCGAAGGCCTAGCTAAAGCTAACGTATTCTAACAGTGTCCCGCTGGGACAAATTGTTAAACGTTGAGAAATTCATGATAAATGTCCAGCTCCTCACAAATTTTTAATACGCAGGTCAGTCATAATTACATCAGCATAAAGCATGGAATATTTCTAAGCTGAGAAACCTCAACTTAACTTACGAGCATGCAAATCAAGTCCGTTTGCAATAATGCTCAAGAAGAATACTTCAAAATATAACTTACAAACGTCGTCTTAGAGCCCTTTTGCATCAGTGTGAATCAATGTGGCTCCCATTTGAACATCAAAAGAACAAAAAGAACGGGAATAGTGCAAGGCAATTACTAGAAAATTCACCGGAGCTCAAGTGTCAAACGATTGCAGAAAACACTATGAGACATCGTCCAGCAGCGGTTTTCATATCCCACATGGCATGGCAGCCTTCCACCCCACGTGTGTGAGCAAGGTTCGCATTGATCCTGATATTCCGTGGAGATCTTTAGTGATCTTACCTTCTTTACGACCACCACTGGAGCAACAATTATCAGCGGGAAAAGCTTACAGACAAAACCCTCGGTAATTACGCAAGAGATTGCCCTCAGCTCCCCTCTATTGGAGGAGAATGGGAAGGGTTCGTTGGTCATGATTATGGATACTGTATGAAAATTCTTGGTTGAAGGTGATGCAAGGTGATAATCTGTGCACTACGTACTGAATAAATCAAATTATGTTCGAAATATTAATTAATTGACACATCCCAAAAGGTTATGTAATTTGACAATACTATGAAATGTTTACATTAATTTTTGACAGCTTCATGAAAACCATTGGGAAATCTATACATTGCCAAGTAAATTATAACCCTATGATAAAGAACATCCGGTTTGGTATAATTGAGCTTCTAACGAAATAACGACTATAAAAAGATCCTTGCACTGTATGCTCACAGTACTTAATTACGTATAATTTTATATTGACTGCTACCTGTTGGTCACGACATGCAAAATTTGGAAAAATGTGTAAAAACTAATTTGGACCGTATTTAGCGTTCCATAATTAATGAAACACGTCCTTCTTCAAGTACACATCCAAATAAGTTTAAGTTTCCAGAAGCATAGAGTTTCATGATAAAAATTCGTTCAAGTCGTTAGACACGAAGAAAAATCGCTCTTCATCTGTAATAGACAGAACGAGCAAAAGTGGCAAGAGAACGGTGAAACTTTGGCGAGACTATGATTCTTTTGACCCTGTTAGAGACACAAAAATATATTTATTATCGAAATGCACCCTGATTAACGCCCACACCAACGAAAATCAACTTGGACGTGGCAGATAACTCATTAATGTATGATAAATCTACCGGTTCAGGGGTATAGCACTTATCTTCTGAAAGAACACGATTTGGGTATTTATTTTTAGTGAAAAAATTAACGTTTTCAAAGCGACTACATTTCAATTTACAGATTGAATTGCATTACAGTGTAAGAAAATCAACGATATCATGCTCTTTTGATGTTTTACGTTTAAAATAATTCCCTTGAGGTAAGTACACTGAAAATACTTTTACAATGAATCAGTTTCTTTCAAATCTATCTCAATAATTGTTACGCTTAACTAATTTGATTTTCATTGACTCCATACTGCAGCTCCACTGCGAAAAGATCTACAAAATGATTTTTGTTCTTATGGTTAAATGTTGAAAAGGTTTTGCACCGAACCACTTAGCGTAGAATTTTTGAGAACGGAGACACAGACATACACTCGTAGATTGAATTCCTCAAATGAAAACAAACGCTAAAAAGTAAAATTAAAATGCGTTTTTTAGGCCGAACCATTGAGTTTTCACAAGCCTGCGTGACATCACTCTGGTGGTATTCCTAAAGTGTCAACTGATGGTGCGTACACGAGGCTTTAGAGTTACAGTATTGAAATCTCCGCTTTCATTTTTCAGTCATTTCCTAGCTGTGTTCAGTGACTGCGATCTACCGTACGTATGCGTACGGCCTTACACCAAACAGCTGTTGCAGTATTCAACAGTATATGGGGCTCCATGACGTACTACTAGCGAGATGGCCTCGTAACGGATAAGACCCTGGTTCAAATCTCGGTTCAGTGTTCGAGGCATAGTTACGTAAGCAGGGAGTACTTCCCTTGGAAAGGGAAGCTTACACGACACATCCCTCACCACGCCAGTAGTTGTAAGGCATTGCAAACCCCACAGTATAACGGTTGGAATTAATAAAGGTTCTTTTTTCATGCTAAACAAGCAAGTTATTTTTGCACGTAAAGTTACACAGAATTATCCGTTCAAAGTGTTTATCGGGAGTATCCTACAAAAACGATCAATTAAAATGCATGTGAACTGAAGAAACATGCGCTGGCGTGATTTGGTACTTCTCACTATCGAGAAAATGAAGCGTAGACTAAAGAGAATTTCGAAAATCGAGTGAACCTACGTTTGACAAACGTTTGACGTCCTACGTTTGACAAACGTCCAAACGTTTGACGAATATGTTCGCCGTCCCCCAAACCTGCGTTTGACAAACATTATTCATGGTGAGTGGCTAGGAATACCAGTGACCGCTGCTGAGCTGACGAGGATCGACACCGTCATAATACCTCAACCCTCTCTGTATCCTGATGCCCAGGAATAAACAGGTTGAGCCACAAAAAAAGTATTGAGGTTTTTCAATGCTCATTACTCAGTCAGTATTTTTCGTTGAGGGATCGACATGGTTTTATCTTAAATAATAGTTGTCTTCTCATAGCAGATAAAAACATTTTGTTTTACAGGAATAGTTTAAGTATAGTTATACAAAATATAATGGTGATTTTTTGCCAATTGTGCGATTGGACCGTTAAAAGTGTCAACACCAAGTTTATTTCCTAAAATTACTCTGAGTAATATAATAGAAAAAGTAAATATTAAGAATATTTGAAACGCAATATTTAATAATATTAATGAAACAAATTTTCATTTCAGCCCATATTCATGTTCCTATTCCAGCCAATGGCCACCATTGTTTTCAAACCAGTTTCGACATCCGTTTCTCATTTCTCGCATTGATTTTCAAATTATTTCTGGGCTGCCTCTAAGTACATTTACATTTCTGAAGATACAGTCACGTAAATTTTGCAAGTCTGCTGTTGGTTTTTCATTAAATGTATTTTTCGAATTTATCGAGAAAAAACGCATGGAGTCAGATGGGACTGCGACTGCGCGGTGGCCATTTCACCCTATGCCCAACTCCAATGACACGGTTTCCCAATTTTCTGTGTAACCGGTTCCATACGTCAGTAGTTCTGTGACATGGAGCTTTGGCTAGCATACACACACTTTTTGAACCAAAGATTCGATAGAGATGTACAATAAAATTAAATCTGTTTGCGATTTAAATTAAACAATATGAGTTAATTCTCACAATGGAGAAAAAGCACACGATTTTTGAGTAACTGTATCTAAATTATTCCCGTCAGCCAAAAACCATTTAAGCTGATATAAGCACGTAAATTAATTATTGAAATGTGACCCATCTGAGGTCTCTACAATTAATACCTGATGAGTAATAAGCGTTTGAAAATCTGGGCACTTTCTTGTGGCTAACCGTGTACCAATCCGTTAAAAAGAGAGACGTCCCCTAGATACGCTAACGAAAGTTCCCTTTCAGCATATCTCTCGGGAAGAATATTAACGAGTTTCGTGGAGCATCTTCTCTGTGGGGTTAGGAAGCGAACAATTACCGTGCATTCTCATGAGGCGACACGAATTATTTCATGTAAGACTCAAACGCTAATGTTTTATTGTACCGAGTGAACACCGAATTTACCCTCTGAGCAAGCACTAATTCTTCCCCAATAGAGAAGTCACTTTGAAATGCTAGCAAGCGTCAGCCGCTGCCTCAGCTTAATGCGGTCTCATCCTGCGGAGTCTTATTGTGGGTAATCAGTCTTTCTCGTGGGTAATTACGAAGGCGTGTGAGCGATTGCCTTGCGGTAAGCATCGTTTGCCAATTGCCTTAGCGTGACGAGCTCCCTCCACAAATGCCTGCATAATATCCCGCTGGGTGGAGCGAGGTGAACGCATGCTGCTCTTACGGCTGCTGCAGCTGCTAACTGCTGCGGCTGCTGCTGCAGCTGCTGCACCTGTTAACTGCTGTGAATATTGCGGTACCTGCTAACAACTGAGGCTACTGTTGCACCGGCTTGCTACTGCGACTACTGATGCTCTTGCTAGCTGACGTAACTGCACTGCTGGAGGGACTAGCAAATATCGTCGCAGTGCCTTACAGCCTCTGTTGCAGTAAATGCTTCTGGTGCAGTACAACTGCTACAATCGCATTTGTACTAGGAAATGATATAAATAGGAAAAAATAACATTTAATTAAGTGCTCAAAGCTGCAGTGAAATGTATAAAATATACCTCCCATAGAAATGAAACAGATGCCGATACCCAAATTTTGATCGTAAATATAGTGAAGTAGTTATCGTACCCCACCAAAAATGGCAGGAAAAATGATGTTAATTTCTTAAGATGCCCCCTTATTTACTTTAACCCTGACATGAATTAATATTATTTTTAGGACCACTGTAACCCTGACGCAGGCCTTATCTGTCTCGCTATTAGTTTAGGAATCCAAACCCGGAAATTTTCTCCTACCTAAAACCTTTAAGAGCTTACCGGAGAGACGGACAGAAAGACCAAGCAAGCAGCACTGGGCTACGATTATACAGTGGGATTTTTTTCTTGGCATGGTTAGGCTCACGTAAGTCGAGCCTGTGTCGGGACCGTTGAGCGCTCGCTGCGAACGGGGACCCTCAATGCTGCTCTTGCTGATGCGTGTGTCCGCCGCCCGTCCCTTCACTTTACTGGTGCTCCCTCTGCTACCGGTATTCTGTTTATGATTTCTCATACAATGCAAACATTTGGTAGGGGAATAATGAAGCCATCGAAGTTTTCAGTTGTGGGTGATCGTTTCAAATGAGCGTGTAGTTCACATCACAAGGTGAGCTGATGGCATTTCTAAATTAGGTTCCGGTATTAAAAGACGAGCTGCAAACTTATTAAATCGTATTCATTGTATTACTTCTTTTCTACTAGCAGTAAAATTGTAGGATTATATTGAGTAACTGCTCAAGAAATTAGAAGGGACGTATATTTGATGACGTACCTAAGAGCTGAAGTGTCATCGTTTTGTACAGGGTGACACACAAAAACGGGAAATCTGGAAATGCATGGGGGCTTATTGCTTCGTTTTAAAACTAATTCTAATAAACATTGCTAACTTGGATTACTGTATTTTAAAAGGCAAGCCGTAGTGGTCAAATTTCTTTCAATAAAATTTTCATGTTGGATTTTTTCTTATTTATTAGGTATTTCAAAATTTCCGGTTCCTCTGTCACTTTGTAGAAGTGATGTATTCCGTGATGTATTCCGTCTGCCTGCTGGCAGACGGGAGAAAACCCAGGCAAGTATTGGAGAGGCACTGCGGCACTTTTTGATATCATAACAGGAAAATTTACAACTGCAATGAAAGAGTGTACCAAGTTAAGTCTTCTAAAGTCAGTAAGAGAGACGTAATCGTGGAATCTTCTATTCACAACTTGGTAAAATTAGCAGCTTCATAACTCATATTTTCTCTGCCGTTCGATTATATTTAGAACACGAACACTTTTGGTACACAAACAATCGCATCTTCAGATCATGGGTGCCGAATTTTGAAATGATTAATTCCTAGTTGAACAAGGGCTAGCGCCTGATTTGAAAACAGCTTTTGATGGCATTCAAAACACGCTGCAAAAACTCTTCTCGAATTTTTTTTTATTTTGGCACGGAACATGGCAATGCAAGAACGTTTTTATTTTCTCCCCGCTGCTCGCCAGCTACATCACAAGCTTGCCTCACACCTCGGTAGCAATACCGTTACAAATACTACACGGTCGGCGCCACTGGTGCCTCTGATCGTAAAAAAGCGGCGTCGAGATTTCCAGCGAGGCAGCAGCAGCTTCTCGCGCATGCGCATCCGTGCGCTCATTACGGACATGAATGATTAAAATTCAGCTCTCGGCCACAGGATTTAAGAACCCCTCGAAAATTCCGTCTTGCTCTCTAGCTAATTTTCTTAACCGAAGTGTATAATTAGATCGGGTGAGGAAATTTATGCATTAATCGCAGCGTAAATTGAATTTTGCTCGCACAAAAACAAGCATAAGTAAGCACAAGGGAAACGTCATGGCTCTAAGGCACTGAAAGGTGCCAGACCGTCCGGAACTTCGTTCTGCATCTATTACTTCTCAACTGAGCGAGATTTATTGCATTATTCCAATGTGAGGCCCTCTATTTTGGCTGTAAAAGGAGGATTTTTTCCAGGAAAAGGATTTCAAACGTTTTGACTTAATATCCTCCAGTCCTTTTCCTTTTTTAAACAAGACTTTTTAGTTATAAAATACTATGAAATTCTTAATAAGAGAAAGTTATACATCACAGCGTAAACAAAATTGGTGAGCGAATTTCAATTCATTAAATAATTTCCTTGGCTCAATCGAAAAAGGTAAATCTGTGGTGCAAGCGTCGTGCGGTGGATAATGAGTTCACATTTCCAGGGGTGCAAGGAAACCCTGATCGTTTGTCCCCTTCCAGGCTTGGACGTTCCCAAGTCGCACTGTCCTCGGGGAAAATTTCAAAGCGAAAAAATATTCAACTAGAACGTTGAAGGTGAGCATCGCTCTAATCGGCATGCGAAAAATGTTCCAAGAAACGATTTTTGAACAACAAGCTCAACTTTCGCCGTTAGGTTAGGAATATTTCAATGCCACAACTATTTTCATTAAACGTACTGCAAAACTAAAAAAAAATATTCGTAATTGTAACAGAAAAATAAAGAAGTGATATGAACTCAATTGTGTCACCGTACTGCAGCCAAATAATAGCGAAATATTTGCAGTAAGCCCGTCAACGAGAGTAGGCTGGCGTAGCTGTGTTACGACGCTCCCTGTGATATGCCGTTTCATCGTTAGGTTATTCCAAAGTCAGGTTAGGTTTGAATTCGGCGCCACATCGAGTTTTGAAGTTACCCGTGCTTCCTTCTTGTTCGTTTTTTCTCTTTCCTCGGATTAACACGTTGACTCCGAAGTGGGTCATATATGGTACACGCGATCATCTAACCTAACCTATTGTAACCAAAGCACTACCATATATAAATACAAATTTTCGAGTTTTAATCAAATTTATGTTTATCAATCAAATGAGCTAGTTCTGATTAGAAAGAGAATTAATAGAGTAACCAAAATTGTGGAACCAAAATCCTTCATTTTTAAATTCACAGTAGAGATATTTGTCGGCATGTAATTTTACCTGAGCGGAGAATCGGAGTCAACGTGTTAACGGGCTTAGTTACTTTAATTATTCAAATGAGAGTTTTCTTTAAGCGCAATCAAGATACGAGTGTTGTCTTACAAGCAAACCATTACCCAGCAGCGGAATGAATTGCTTCGTTGGTGCACTCGTGGCCCAACACGCGGGGAACGTGTTAAATTACAACAAATAACGTAAACACTAAATGATTTTCTGGTCTCAGTTTAAGATTGAACCTTTATTGACCGCCACGTTTCAGTAAGACGACAATCCTTCTATAAAACCAGGTATCCTTACGATCGCCCCTTCATTTCACTACAAAAGCAAAAATACGAGCGCAGAGAACCGTCGCAGTCCTATTGGGCACATGTCCAGCTTTGGACCACAGTCCGGAGGTGATGATAGCGACGTCGATGTTGTTGTTGTTGTTTCCTGGGTGGCTGTTGTCGTGAGGAGAGGAGGTGGTTTGCAGTGCTTGTTGCTCTCGTTGACAGTAATGGGCGCATTGTTGCGGCCGCTATTGCTGATATTGTTGCCTGGGAAGCAGGCCTGTACTTTGTAATCACAAAGGAACGTTTAAGGCAGACGACGACATGATAAATAAGGCGCATAACGGGCACCATGAGCCGGAGAACTTCTCGCAAGAAGGCGCGGCAGCCACCCGACTCGGAGGCATGACTCGCAAGAAGGCGCGGCAGCTGCCCGACTCGGAGGCACGACTCGCAAGAAGGCGCGGCAGCCGTCCGACTCGGAGGCACGACTCGCAAGAAGGCGCGGCAGCCGCCCGACTCGGAGGCACGGCTCCAAACGGGCGCAGCACCGATGGCTCATGAAGTGAGCCCGAGTGATAATGAGGGAAGTACGGTGCACGAGGTACAAAACTGTGCCACGTAAGTTGAGGGAACTGAACTGAGAGCAGCACTCAAGATTAGGTACTTGTTCAGTTAGGGGAGCGGCCAAGTTAGGGGAGCGGCCAAGTTAGGGGAGCGGTCAAGTTAGGGGAGCGGTCAAGTTAGGGGAGCGGTCAAGTTAGGAGAGCGGTCAAGTTAGGAGAGCGGTCAAGTTAGGAGAGCGGTCAAGTTAGGAAAGCGGTCAAGTTAGGGGAGCGGTCAAGTTAGGAGAGCGGTCAAGTTTAGGAAACAACGGACTTTAAGAAACAGGATGCTTACATTACTTTGAAAGTTAAGGAAAAATAATTTTACGAACGCAAAAATTCGAAGAAAATTAAGCAACAATGACCCTTGAACGAGAGAACTGTGATAGAGAGCAAAAATCAATTACGATTGAGAAAGCCTGAATCTGGCCTATGTGCACCAGCGATACTGAATATTTAAGAAAAATGCTAAATTTAACAATCCAATGTGAGCTGCTACTAGAAATATTGTCGATGCAAGAGTCGTTTCTTATCATCCAGGGGGGATGCACCATTGATGAGGGATGCACCATTGATGAGGGATGCACCATCCAGGAGGGATGCACCATTGATGAGGGATGCACCATCCAGGAGGGATGCACCATCCAGGAGGGATGCACCATTGATGAGGGATGCACCATCCAGGAGGGATGCACCATCCAGGAGGGATGCACCATCCAAAAGAGATCGACCCGCTAGGACTGAGGTCGCATGAGCTTCCCGGTGGTTGGAACAAAAGTTAATGAAGAAAATAAAAATAATTTCAATCAAGTTTCAAACAATTTACATGTGAATGGAGCTCTGAAGTTAAAGGTCGAGGGCTCAAGGAAACAATGAATGAGCCACTCGAGTTGTACACGGTAAGAAAAGCACGCACCATTGACGTACACACACAGCTATAGCCCCACAAATTTACAGTACATCTTAAATATATATTTTGTACGCGCTAGCATTTTTTTTACGTATTTCATTTTTTGTTTCGTTACTGATTACCCTAACTAGACGTCTACTCCATACGAATGAATAGCTGCATGTACTCCTAGTTTTCTATGAACATTTTTTGTTAGCGCACGAGCTGCAAAGCAACGCACCAAATGGACAACCAAGCGCGTTTTTCTAAGACCGTGAACGATTGAACTGAAATAGCGAATTGAATTACTTTGTTTCCAAAATGATTGGACACACTTAGAAAGGCAATACAACGCCTATAACAATTAACAGAATCAACACTTTCAATCACGGCAAAAACAAACGCTCTCCTACGTTCGGCCGACGAACAATTCTCTTGAACAGAAGCTTTCCTTGAAACTCAAACGAAGAGTTTTAAGTACAAAAATAAATAGCCTGGGTCAGAAACGAAGGTTATTTCGTACGTATATAAACAAGGCTGCTCACGCTATCTTATAAAAAACATTAAAACTCAGAAGAATTTAACGCAATAGGTGAACACATGAAGTCTTTCTCGAACGTCATCGGGAGAAAAATAAGCAGCGGACGTTAGGGGGCATTCGGAGGTCCCCTAGTGAGATTGTCGTCCCCAGGAAGGAAACAAGGCCCTTGTTTCTAAGAGCATGATAGACCGCGGGCAAGACCCAGTAAATGTGATTGCTCTCTATTTGGGTACATGAAGACGTCCTGCTCAGCCTGCAATGACGAGCATCAGTCATGAGTGGCCGTGAACTGTGCACGGCACGCCTACGCCTCAAGCCATGTAGAGAGAGACGTAGTGTTCGGTCCACGCACACGTGGGTTCAAGGGACGTTCAAGGGACGTTCAAACGACGTTCAAGGGACGTTCAAGGGACGTTCAAGGGACGTTCAAGGGACGTTCAAAGGACGTTCAATGGACGTTCAAGGGACGTTCAAGGAAATATCTTCAGTCTGAGACGACCAAGATATGGCGAATCAGCCCTACTTAACATGTGTTTTGTATTGGAATTGATTACATTACTGTAGATAACTATAACCTTCATCTTGATAAGTTCAACCGATATTATTAAACAGGAATGATCTAATGTGATAAATGTTAAACAAGATAATGGAATGGTGCAGGGCAAGAAGCAGTGTAATAAAAAACTGTCGGAGTGAAACGAAGAGTAAAATGAAACAGTGCAATTAATCCATGTCAATGGTTTTTTGAACGGGGTGTAGTAAAATAATTTAAAAGTAGGAAAGAATAGTAGCGAAAAATAATCGGACACAACGAAGACAGATCAAATGAAAACAGTGCTGGTAAATAATCAAACGTAAAATTGGGATAGAGAACTGGGTCTAATTCATGAGCTGAGAGGAGTCCAATGAGAGCTTGCTATAGGAACTGGCGAACGTGCGAGTACTAAGCATANAAAGAAAGAAATTGCCAAGCCAGAGATCGATACATGGTGACGTGAAACATTGGAATTTTAAATGAAGCGTACGAACAAACCTAAACTTTCAGACATAATTAGAACATTATTTGAATTGACAAGTTTGCTTAGTCAAATCCAAACTTTGCTAAAAAAAAAAACTCCGGAAGTTTCGAGAGCCACAAGAACAAGACACTTCAATGGCCAGGTGCGTTACAGTCGGCACAAAATCAAGCATAAACGAGTCCATCCTATCGGCCATTCACATCCTGTGCCTCTTAGGATTCACCAGGTGGCCTTAGGACTTCCTCAGGGAGCGTTCGAGGCAAACCGACACCTCTCCACGTTCCGACCTCCGCAGCAAACTACAAACATTTAGGCGCCTGCGGAGCTCTAAGCGTATTCAAATGAGCGTATGATCACTCTCCTTACTTATGGAAATAGCGCGTATGATCGCATTTTGACTCGTGGTTAGAGACCTCAAATGCCCGGACCCGCGAATGAAATGAACTGCAACCGAGGACCGCGAGTGTGCTCCATGAGGGCTGCTGGTGCCGAGGGCAGGTCGGAGGAGCGTGAGGGTCGAGGGGCCGAGCGCTCGGTCATCTCACTAAGCTTAAAATTGTCCAAGTTCGATTTAATCATCTAGCAGGGAGTGGAATGGGCTCTGTAAAACACAGAGGTATTTAAGATCAAATTATCGTTCAGGTTGTTTCGCTGGAATTTTCAAATGCGAATGCTGTCAAATTTAAAATACAGATGAACGCTAGTGAAGGACAATGCTTTCAGGAATGTACAAATTGAAGGATTGATTAGCTATTCTTAAAGCGTTTATTGAATGTTTCAAGTTTCTATCAATGCATCGCTCAAAGATTACTGATCACGTGTTTTATTTCAAGCCTCATTCATTCAGTCAGAAGTAAAGTAATAGCGCTGCTTTTGTCAGTCGTTTCTTAGATATCAGGCTTTTGTTTTATAAAAACTCTCCGAGGAAGAAGTGGAATCGAGTCCGTATTTTGTTCCTTGATTACCATATCGTCCCCTGAATTGTGATTTTCTCTCACCGTTTTGTCATTTTTCGGAAACTTTCAAGTGCGGAAGTTGGCTCCCAAATTGATGTCTTGAGTACCTGTACGTGCGAGCGAGACTCAGCATTTTGTTTTTGCTACAGAATTGATATTCTACAGCAATCCGCCAATATATATCCTCATTGGGGTTTCAACATGATCCATAAAGTTCATATAAAAATTGAAGTTTATAATTCACTGTTTCTACTATTGAGGGATATAAAGTGATTGAAAATCCTATCAATATGTACAGTGACAGTTCTTGATTGAACTTAGGCAACCTCAAAATAAAGGGATTAATGGAAGGAACATCAACAAATATTCATAATAGAATCAGCGCGATGATTAAGCGTAGTTAAATTCATAGCCAGAGCACCAATAACCCACAAACTGTACAATACAATAAATTAAGTGGGTACAATATGTGAAAAAAATTATTTCTCCCAGTACGCATACAGCCGGATGTTACGTCGCTTGAACATGAATTTAATTCTGGAATAAAAACGAGTTTATGAAGCATGATATTACGATTTATACAGTTAAGTTCTGGACAAATGAATAAACTTGATTCTTTAAAAAAATATTCGCAGACTTAAGGTTTAATTTGCTCAAGATTAACTTTTTAAGATACGCGATGAATCAATGACAGGTTGTAGGCTAACCCAGTTTTTTCATACCTAAGGGTTAAAGTTGAGTTGGAGATAAAAAATAATTGAATTGGTATTTTGAAACAGAACAAGTATAAATTCCACAAATTTTAACTTAATTGAGCGCTAGTGTACCATTGGAAAAACACGAAGATGTTGTACTAATCTAAGCCAAGTAAAGTTATTGCAATCCAGGCTTTATGGAATTTTCGAGCAATCGTACGTTATGAACTTTGTTTTATTTGTATCAGCTTGACGCCGATTATTGTTTGCATGCCCTACTTTTTGTTATGAATAACCTCCGAAAATTTAGGCTTAATTCAAACATATTATAATGGTAGTTAATTTCATTATTTATAAACTCGTCACTGTAATTCGTACGGCGACTGCATAATAATTAATGTCATTTGAATTCATAAGTATTATATTTCTCTCTGCTATGATACCACAAGCCTGAGAAGCACACGGTTGAACGGAGCGCATTGAGGTGCTACGACAATTTCACCTCGACACCGAAAAAATTACGAGAGAAAAGAACAGGAACGAAAGCGATGACGATTTGGATTCAGGCACCGGCAAGAAAGGACGGAAAAGGAAAACTAGTCCTACAAAGTTCAAGGAAGAAATGAGTAACAGATCATCACAATCGTGCAGCTGAATTAGCAATTGGCAGTCCAGCCAATCACTGAGGTGCACTTTGTACCGAAGGCACGTTGATCGCAATAGACAGTAATTAATTTATACTTCTCAGACTGAACTTAGAGAATGCCAAAAATACACGGCTGATTTATTGGTCTATGAGGTCTGTTTCTGGACGATTCCCTTCCCTTTTTCATTCAGGAGAACAAGCAACCGTAAATAAAACATACCCTCTCTTGTATGTTTTCACAACTTTCACAATTAGAACAGGTCTGCGAGGTAGGCGCTAATTTCTCAAGCTAGGGCAGCACGTCGCGCTGCATGCATAAACTTGAGTTCGAGGACTGCCTCCAAGATTAACTCAAGCATTTCTGGGCCCCTCAAAACGACCTCATCTCGTCAGTGTTGGGGGCGCAGGCCCCAAATGGCCCCTGATACTGAGGGGTGACGTCCAAAGTTTCTTCATGCCGCAATAATTCTCGACCTTTACATATTCTTCAACTTTACATGCGATCAAAAGTTTGTTTAGAACGTGAACATTACCGCTGGAGTCTCTCGCACTTCCTGCAGCCTGCGATTGAGTTATTTTTTACCGTTGCGGATTAAAAACACTTAGATTTATAATGATATACGAAAATACTTTCTCACAATTAAAAATTCAATAGCCGCTGGTGAAATCGGATTAAAATTTAACGTCAATTATGGCTTGACTAAACGTAGGCTCTGTCGAGTGTACCACAATTGTCGCTGGTGAATACAGACAGTATAAACTTTAGAAGTAACGCGGACAAGCAAGGACGGACTTGTCTTTTTCCATAAGCACTTTTGGACGACATCTTAGAACAATTTGGGAGGCTTTTCAGAGAGTAACGGTTTGCTCCAACTTGTGATGGGCCCTCGTTATGGCAGGCGTTAACGATGTTCACACATCACGAACAAACAAATGTCAAACGAAGCCATACAGTTGCCAGGTTACGGTTATGGCCGATGATCGGCGAGACCTGCGATGTTACTCTATTGTCAAAACTCTGCCAACAACCAAAGCCTCAGTTGCAATAGCACTTACAAATCTCGGAGTGCATGGCAGTCTGTAAAGCTCTCGCGAGCAATAGTCGAGCATTGGAAAACGTCAGGTACTTTCGTAAGATCGTAAGATTGACATTTTGAAATGAAACAGTCACGGCGCCATTGAAGGCATTTGGAAGTGTTAAGTGGTCCGGGCTCGAAATCAGTCGTTGTCGGGGCGGCTCAACGTTTAGTGTTCGTTGAAGTTATGTTATGGGAGGCAGCAACGCTCGGTATGAGCCATTGTAGCCAGTGTTATCACCAGCCAAATGGGAACAGCGGTGGCGTTTGTTTGAGTCAAAGTCTTTGCCGAGGGCCCTCTAGTGGCCGCCCGTGCGGCGACAGCTCACTTGCGTTCTCAGGCTAGAGTAGGTTTTAGACAGCTGAAAAATTGCAGCTCCGATAGTTCAACGAAAGCACAATATTGCAACTTCGAAGCAGCGAAACTTTGTACGTTATAGTCTAGAGGCCAACGGCTCTGATGTCGTACCGTGCTTTCATTACGCTTTCCAATCATCGATCGAACAGCTTGCATTTTCGAGTCGTCTTTTCTGTGTTCGCATCAATATGGTGAGAAATTTTACTGTCGAAAAAAGAAGCAAACAGACAAAGTAAGGAATTTTCCCAGCAGAGCATTCTATGAAATTAAAATAGTCGTAGGAAAAGAAACGAAGACTTAATATTCTCAGCATCCAAACTAAGATACTTTGGTCAGTCCTTCATTGCCTGTTTTGTGAAGAATTTGAGGAGCGGTCATGTTTTCTGAGTGTGTTGTGGCCGTGAGAAAATCCGGGGCTTCGGCAGGCCGATCTTTGATCCGTCCTGCATATGAAGCACGGCCGGCAGCAGGGGGCCTTCGATATTTTGTACAACTATAAATCAGTAGGAGAGAGTGAACATCTCTAGTCATCTAAATAATTACTTCTGCTTAATTTTGATACACAAATCGGAGAACACTTCGAATCTTGATTTGATTCAGAGACAATCTTCAACAACATGTAGTCTGGCAAATTTGGTAAACAACAAGAAATTAAAAGAAAGAAGCTCTCATGAGGTAAAACGATAGGAAAGTTATGAAGACATTTGAGAATATCTTCAATGGAATACTCCGATTATCTTATCAGTGTAAAAGTAGGAAATACAATTAGAAATGAAGCTTTTCATTCAGTGGAATATATTCGTATAATGAAAAATATATGATATATACCCGTCCCATCCTAAAGTAGTGTAAATGTCATCAGCTCACAGATACGTTTAAACTCTATGTTTTAAAATAGCGGATACTCATGGTACTCGTCTTAACCTACAAACAGTATTGTTTACGTACATTGTAACAGCAAGTCCAAGTCGTTTGAGATTGAAAATTTCACATTAAACACAATATAACGATACGAATTTAAACGAGGACTTAGCGCCAATATAAATTCGACTCAAACTTGACTGCAAAGTTCAGGAGCTTTGATTCGAAAAATCAGTGCCATAGGCTTCCCTTCTCAGGCCGCACTGAGCTGTCGGGCACAAACTTACAATTTGGACGCACCGTCTGATGAACATGAAGTCCCTAATTTCAGCACATGGTCTAAAAAAAAGCTGGTCCTGGATCCCATTGGTGATGAATTAGAAGTGCGCGCCAGCGACAGACGTGAGGAAGATGGCCTGTGGGCCACACAGTTCATTTACGGAGAGCTCTCCGCTAAGAGAGGCCCTTGACGTTTAAAGCCTTATTGCCAAAAAAATATTATGCATGTTAAAAATTGAAATTATTATATGGGCAAAAGTGAGCAGCTACGCCTGTACATAATTGTGTACATAAATGAAACGTACTATAGGAATCATGTTTGCAATGATCCTACGTAAATAATTATTAGTTCACAAGCATACTTCTGCATGCTTCGGATTTCTATGGGATCACCGATATTTTGTCTCCCTGAAACATTCCGGTACATTCCACATACGTGAGTGATATATATACTCGGAGCAAATCACGATCGTGCGTATAGCTGAGGACCTTAAAAACGCTGAGATTTTTTCATTAAGTGATTACAATTAACAGAATTACTAATCGGCTTAAGAGAGTCACCAGATTGTGTCCGTAGTCGGATGGATGGCAGCAACATTCCGTGTGACCATCAGCGATTATAAAAGAGATCTCATGCAAAGTGCGCCAAGAGACTCGACTTCAGCAATTATATCGTCACATGAACCCGTTCGCAGACAAGTAAATGAGTCTCCTGTGATTTGCGGGGTCGACGTCGTTCTGTGCACGGACTTGTAACGGCCCTGATGAAACAAGTGTTGCGTAGCCGTTGATCGGGGCAACCTAAATGATCAGTTATCCCAAAAAGGTACTATCTGATATCTAGATCGTTGTTCAAGACGGTCACAATACTCAAGATTAGTTTTACTGTCGTTGCTCAAAACAACTAAAAAGAATTCAAAATTTTGTTCGGGACAACTTTGTACTGGCAGGTGAGCGATGTACATAATTACTATCGCTCAACGAATATATATCTTCTATACTTGCACCTCATTAAGTACTATAGGAATTCTGATTTTTAAACAGTAAACCATACCTGAAACTATTCCAAAAATATCAGTTTTTAAACAATGATGTTTTCTTTGTAAAAAATTTCAGCTATGAAACGTCATCAAGTTGTATTTTCTTGAATGCGCGAGAAGTTTTACCATAAATTCGTCAATTATGCAAATCAGCTTAAGCCACAAAAGACTCTGATATTTTTTTCGGTTTCTTTGATTCAATGCATAAAATTAAATTGAGAAGAATCGCATAATCGCGAGCGAAAAAACTATTTTTGGTGCAGAGATTTAAACTCTCGTTATTTGTTTGCGTACAGAGAACTACTTTTTTTCAATGGTAAAATATATTTTCTGTCAAGAAAAGATTGACGCAGACGTTACAATGATTGCATTATAATTGACATGGCTACAAAAAATAAGTAGCAACGAATATAAATGTGGGGTTTGCGGTGACGTCACCTCAAAGCCAGGGCAGGACTGAGGACAATCGAAATGTTGAGAAGATTATTGGGTTAAAATTAAACTCTGCTATCGAGGAATTCAGTAATGAGACCTAATACTGAATAGTTTCACCTGTCTTTCGTGGAGAATGAGCTTATGACGAGTATGGTCATGCTGTGATGAACCTAAAATGGAATCAAGCTAACTTGACGTTAGCGAATGTACTCCCTTTGTTTCAACTTCTATTCAGCATTGGACTACAGCAGACGAGCACGATCTGGGTCTACTCAACGCTCGCGTAACCAACAGAATTTCTGTGCACTGGGACGAGACATTCTGGTGCGACGAACTTGCTGACACTTCAGTAATCTTAGGCAAGGTTCGACAAAGTAGTGTCAGTCATGTCCGTGGGGCTTTGCTTGCGAGACTTGCTCTGCGAAATTAATTCCTTTTAAACTTTGTTAGAGTTAGAAAACACGATGTACAATTTAGTTGCTGAAGTTCAGCCAGTAGTACGTTCTTCATTTTGAAATGAATGAGCGTATGTTGCACCCGCATAAAATACATTTCTCTTCAAATTCAAAAAATTGCTCGATTTCTGCTGAAGATTTACAGGAGAAATTTACGCCTTCATCTGAATTTGATATGTGAATTATAATTCACATGAATTATAAGTCACATGAATTATAATTCACATTAGATTTTGCAATTCGGTTTATCAGATAATTATCTGATAAAACGAATTACAAAATCTAATGTGTTACTTTCAAAATTCTCATCCTAAATCTCATCATTATTCAAGCCCAGCTTTAATATCTTGAAATAGTCCAGACCCAACTAAGTAACTAAGTGATGATTCCTACGAACGAAGGTTTCTCCACTTTTTACCATCACTCATTCTGAAGTCTTGAACGCCACTCAAAGCACAATTCATGAAGCTTGTATTATCGTTATGCTAATTGCAATACACCACTTGATCTATAAACCACCAGGAGGTGATTGAAGAACAATTCTTCCACAGACTGACGCTTACGTCGGGGATAATCGTGCACCTGGGTTCAAATTGAGGACTCCGAGGGTAAACAAATGGAATCTTTGGTCTTTCCTTAATGTTGATGAGAATCTTGTCGTCAAGAATCATGATAATTAGCCATGTTGACAGGAGGTGTAGAGCTAAGGGCGTCATCGATAACTGGCCAAACAATAGAACTTTCATATATTGTCGATCCTGATCAAAGGTCGAGGCTTGAATGACGAAGTCAGAAATCTCTTCAAGCATGCCGCACAAATATACCCTTTACTCCTGAGCTTGTCGTGCACGCTACTTTTGCAAGGGTAGTCAGGGCAAAGAGTCCTGCACGATGATAAGGGCACGGGATCCTGAGGTAGACGAAAGCGAGGCCTCCTGACGTAGATAAGAGCGAGGCCTCCTGACGTAGATAAGGGCACGAGATCCTGACGTAGACGAAAGCAAGGTCTCCTGACTTAGATAAGAGCGAGGTCTCCTGACGTATATAAGCTTCCAGGTTATTGACGTGTATAAGAACAAGTTATCCTGACATAGATAAGAAAACGTTATCGTGACTTAAAAGTGAGTACGGGATTCTGATAGGAATGTGAGGAAGGGGTTTTGGCAGGAATATGAACACGGGGTTCTGGTAGGAATGTGAGCACGGGGTTCTGACAGGAATGAGAGCACGGGGTTCTGGCAGGAATGAGGGCACGGGGTTCTGGCAGGAATGAGAGCACGGGGTTCTGGCAGGAATGAGAGCACGGGGTTCTCGCATAGATCTTGGTACGATTGTATTCAGACGTAGGTGCGGGAGCGGGGGCCTGAAGTAGAAAAAAAACAAAGATGCGCTTTACTTCGAGCTGACAAATGCAACAAATTTTTAAATCTTTGATGGTTTCGAGAATTAAATCCTTGGAACGTTCAATTCGAAATTTGTGAGAATTTCTTAGAAGTTTCTCTGAGCAGTTCCGAGTAATTATCCACAACAAATTTACTGAAAAAGTACTAACTTATACTCGTATTTTAAAGTCGCATGGTTTTATTTTAAAGTTTTTCGAACTCTAAAATTTAGCTCACAAATTAACCGACTTTCGGCTCCATGGAGGCGAGGGAAATTTTCAAAGCTAAATAATTCTGGCGATTTCATCATTCCTTGGAGAGAATGTCAACTCAAGGAGAAGGCTTCGATTTATTCAGTTGGTATTGGGTACAGGGTGAAGTCTGTGACAGATATCTGTGCGCTACCTCAATATTCGAGCCATAAGTTAGTCTCAGTGACAGGGACGTACGTCATGCGAGCGAGGGTCGCCAGTTCCTGCTTAGCCTGTCTTTGCAGGCTGCAAGTTCCACAGCCTGTTCCTCTGAACGTGTTCCTAAAATAAGACTGGGACAGGTCTTATTTTGGCGGTCAACTTTAGACTTTGTGAGTGACGCTCAAATCGAACTGCTCGTTTTGAACTGTAAGGAGAAATTTTGAGTTAGGGAATAATGATGTATGAATGGGATAGAATCTTACAAGGTGAGTGTGTAATTATGGCTCTGTTCGAAGTGAATTTTTTTAAGTGCTTTCACGATATTAGTATTGGATTAATACCAGAATTCCGACAGCTCAGATTACGAGAAACATCTGTACAAGTCATACAGTAGAAGCTTATGTAGAAACTTCAACATGTAAGCTTCATTGAGAATGAATTCAATTTCAATTCAATTTTAGAACTCTCTTTCAATAGAATTATAATTATTCTTTAGCTTAAAAATTCTTAGTCACATGAAATGTAACCTCAAGAGAGCGAAAAAGGAGCCATTTAGCACGGACTTGAAGAAACGTGGAATCTATGTTCAGGTGTGGTCCCACGTAAATAAAGAATAACCAGCAAAAAAGCTACGAAAATGGAAAGAAGCAAAGCGGGCACGACAGCTAGAAGTCCTGAGCGCCTAGTTAGAGCTGAGGTAACACAACAGTGTCTCCCTGGGGGCGCTAGTCCCCATAGCATAGGATAACCAAACCTAACTAACCTAACCCTATTGCCTATGGCCATCCTTTGTCCCCTGAAAGGCTTCCTTCCAATCTGGCTGTCTCATTGTCTTGAAATGTTACGTTAATAGTTTATTCTTCTAAACAGGTTTGAATATCAATACTTTGATGCGTCACTACGATAAAGTACGTATATATTTATGCGTATATACATGCAAAGTTCAACAGAGGCATTCTCCAAATATTTTGTAGCTGAGAAAAATAAATTTTTATGTTATTTTTTGTAAATTGGAGGAAATCGCTTTTATGTTGATATTTCCCGCTTTTGCAAACTTTATTTCCCTGACGGCGACTAGCGTTCATCAACATCAAAGACCGGGACAAATGCATATCAATTCTAAAGAATTTTGGGAAAAACTGCCGTCTTTTATACATGTACAGTACGAACATTTACGAAGAAAAAAGTATATAACAAAGATATATACCAGTGAATCATTTTACTTCGCAGATAAGTACAGGACCTGAGTACTCCATGGAAAAGTAACCATTTCTGTTTTACCAAATGGGAGCTACGTTTGAAAAGCCTCTGGTAAATGAAGAAACAGGACAGTCTCCCGAGCACTAAGTGAGGCTTTAGCATAAGTTGTGATTTCATAAAGTCGAGTGGAGCTGAAATTCGAATCATCGATTACTGCCAAAATTTCGACGAAGGCATCCTGCAAATCTGCTACAATCAAATGTTCAGCATCGGCTTCCTATCAAGCGGGCAGCGTTCATAATGCGCACGTGTCAATTAGAAGCGACTGCTGGCCTCTAGTATCACTCGACTACAATCCATGGACCCCGAGAATAAATCAAGGAAGCAGCCGTTGGTGGAACCCTGAACGCATCCTCAGCTTTTAATTGACTACGCAGCTTTTAAAGATCAGAATAATTGTTTTGAACAGCGTGCTCAAACCTACGAATAGTCTTGCAAGTGAGCTTTTTGAATAGAATATTCTGAAGCGCGACGGAGAGAAGAGAAACAGCAAGGCTTTGAGATCAATATCGCCCTTTATCTTTCAGAATCGCCATCGATTTTTTAAAATAGATCTGCTACACAATACTTCATGACATGCTACAAGTTTGAGAAAAACCTCACCTCTCCAGCATCATGAAATGATGCAACTTAATTCTTCATTATGGCTATGCTAATCAGGGATTTAATTCATTATTTTCGTATCTGGGAAGCACCGAATTGCCCGGTGGTCCTTCAGAACGTCGGTGGCGTTCGCTGGCCCCTCTCCTACCGCCCCTACTTGATTTTGGTTCATTGCCAGCTCGCGCTTCTGTCGCCTGAGGAATTTGGGATCGAGATCGCAAGATATGCGCCTGTAAATATTAATGAATCATAAGATTTGGGATAAGTACAACATCGGGCCGCGCGATATTGTACTCCAAATGCTAATGCTTGTCTACCGACGTGCCTATCGAGGGCCGTCCATGAATAGCAGGAATTTTAATCGTAAAGGATACGAAGCAAACCATCCCAAGGTGGCCTTGGAATGCGAGACTCTGACACTACAAAGCCAATAAATATTTTTTTCTGTCGCCTGAAGGGCCCCACGTATGGAAGTGATTCCGAAAAGCGTAAATTGCCTTCCATGTCGATGTTCTCAGAAAGCCCATTCGGTCCAGGTCTCGAAGATGAGAACGGCGGTCAAATCATTTTTAAAATACACGTGCGTGATATCTTCTCTGGGCTTAAGACCGGCTGTTGAGTCCATAAAATGCATTTACGGTCAACAGTGTGCATGATCCACGCATGAAGTTCTATTTCAGTGATTTTCTCAATATATGTTGATAGCTAAAAAGTGATGTTTCTCATGAAGAAATTCAAATTCTTAAGAGCAATGTTTATAAAAAAATTCATGAGTAAAATTTTCAAGGCTCATGAGTTATATTACCTGCTAGAAATTATCGTCTGTCAGGGGTTTTACTGTGTATTTTTCGGCTGTTAAAAAAGTTAAATAAAGAAAAAATTCGTAAAGAAAAATTTCATCAACACACGTCCACTCAATTCTGTGCTCCATTACGTACAAAAGTTTGTAAATAACCAGCCCAATGTAATTTCAGGGAAAAAACGGGCTAACATTTTGCTGCGCGTCTATTCCGCTTGCAAATTTTTGAAGAAAAAACGGCTAAACGATTTTTCTTATATCTTTACACGGCAGGGGGAAAACTAGCAAAGCTTGTCGTCGCCATTCATTCCAAACGTATTTTTTGCGTCCCTAAAATGTCATGAATTCTGAGGCTGGGAGATGTAGGTGCTGGTTGCCCGACTTAGGCATTTCATCACGCGAGTCAGTCTATCAGTTAAAGCTTGGCACGCTGCTTGTGTGGGGCTGTCACACGGATTTATTTTAGCTTAAGAAGGAACAAGAAATATTTATACGGACGGCCTGACATTGCTTCCTCCGGATTTTCATTATGAAGCGTTCCTTGTACATTTGGACGTTGATGTGCTTCAGCTGTCGTAAATTTTCCGGCCTATTCATGATTTTGGTGGCAATAAGGGAGGGCAGCTACGAAGGGTCGACCAGTAGACCTAACTTCCACCATGGGCTCGCGTGAAGAAACAACGATTCTACCCGAAAGTTCTGCAATACAGTAGGGAAATGATGCTACCTACGATAATGGGAATGCGTAGCGTTTCGTTACAGCAATTCCTTCGTAGGAAAACCATTTCTTATGTAAGATTAAGTTTAATATAGCGAGGAGAACATGCTTCCGACTATCAACCAGTACGGCAGAGTAAAGATCAAGATACTAAAGATTTGAAGTTGGTCTATCAGTTATTGATGTTTTTGCGGCTCTGATATTAGCAGGGGTAAAAAACATCTACTAACTAACCTGAAATTTTACTGAGGTAACGTTAAGCTTAACTAATTCACAACATACAGTTCAGAAGAGTTCGTCGTTTTGAACGTATCTTTGATGTGTTATTAAAAAACATGCCAGTAGATATATACTCACTTTACTCTTCAGAGAACATTGCTCGAAGATTCTCGTAGGAAGAAGAGAGGCTCAAAGTGATGGCTATTAGTGAAACCGGTAGAAAATAATTCGTTGAAAATGAGCTCGCGTCTTTCGCAGAGCTCAAACCCGCTATCGCAGTGTGATTAGTTAACGCGTTGTACAGTTAGTATTTATGGAGCTTAATGGACGAGTAAATTTAAAATGTTTTTTTAAAGATCCTGTGGCAGAGGCTACAGCTTGCGTTGAAATCTTCTGCTCCATTAAAAGGAATGTCGCAATCATCGTTGCGAATAAAATGCAGTTTGTGTGAGTCATTATTTGAACACGAAAATGTTAAGTCATTACCTCAAAGTTATTCTAACGATGCTTATTAAGCGGAAGTTAATATAACGTTTCAGCAATTCTGTAATAAATTACACAAACAGATGCTGTATAGCAGAGTGTCATAAAGCTGTTCAATTAGCTCCCAAACAGCTGCTAGAGATGCGTCAAATTAGGTGTACTATCAGCGTTAACAAAACGTTAAAAAAGCGGTTGCCTTGGTGCCGAAACCTCTGTTGCCTTGGTGCGGAAAAAGCTGTTGCCTTGGTGCGGAAACAGCTGTTGCCTTGGTGCGGAAACCTCTGTTGCCTTGGTACAGAAACAGCTGTTGCCTTGGTGCTGAAACCTCTGTTGCCTTGGTGCGAAAAAAGCTGTTGCCTTGGTGCCGAAACCTCTGTTGCCTTGGTGCTGAAACTGCTGTTGCCTCGGTACTGAAACAGCTGTTGCCTTGGTGCGGAAAACAACTAAAGCCATAGTATTGAAACAGCTGTTTTCCTAGGTCTAAAATTACTGTTATTTTGCTCCTATGAACAGCTACTATCGTAGAGTTGAAACAATTGTCATCATACCCATGAAACAGCTTATTGTAGCCATGAAACAATCATTACCATGGCATTGAAATATTTGTAACAGTGGCCTGCAAAAGACTGTTACCGTGGCTTCCAAGGGCCTGTTACCGTGGCCTGAAAAAGACTGTTCCCATGGCTTCCAAAGGCCTGTTACCGTGGCCTGAAAAAGACCGTTACCGTGACTTTCTATAAGCTCTCACCACGGCGTTGAGAAGACTGTTAGCGCGGTGCCTGAAAGAGCAAAGCTCCGAGATTCCAGAGGACAATTCAGGTCGCAATGCCGCCAGGGCGGCTCGCATTGCCGTTCAAGTCTGCTGGTGGAGTGACAGTTCTTGTAAATATACGGCGGGGCCGACAGTCAGGTCTATCAGGAACTAAACTTGCTGCGACCCACTGTCAACTGGACCCCTAAATTTCCTTTCAAGTAAACGTGAGGAACTCTAAAAAGGAGAACCATTGCAGGCAGTCGCCTGGATAAAATAGACGTCGTAAAAATACATTACACAGTGAAATGCTGGTCATGATTCCGGTGCCAGGAAGGAATTAATGTATAGTTGAGACTTTTCCAGTTTCGTGGTAGATGCTCCGGAAACTAGAGGGAATTATATAGGAGTAAATATAGCGGGCGAAACATTTCGAGCACAAGTAGAACATGTCCATTTGAAAAAATATTTTGTACAAGTAACAGCCTGCATGTGAGCATCGCAACAGCTTCTGAAGAGGAAATTTATGAGAGCGGTCGAATATGTTCAAATACATAGAGGCAAGGTCCACATTCAGACATCGGGAAAATGTTAGGAATGTTGAAACAGGGGTACAAACCATGATACATCCCATGCCTTCCAAACTATGCCGAAGACTATTTGGAAATTGTATCACAAATTATTACTTCTGTATCGCTAACGCATCGGAGACACAGAAACAAAAAGTAAAAGCAGCATGGCAAAAAAGAGCAAGAAACGGATTTAAAAAGGTTGAAAATAAAAGTGAATATGTCTGAATCTTAGAATCTCGGAAAGGAATGGCGCTTGGAAGTGAAGGCGTGAGACCGTGAGATCGGGAGCCTCCTCAATTCCTGCTCCGAGGTGCCCTCATAAATTCTTCCTTTAGGGAGTAGCTCCGTAAAACCTTTCAATACTTTGACCATTGATATTAATAACTGTCCGATGAACAACTTCCTCCCGTGCAAGTACATCAATATATGAACTCTTACAGCAGCTCATTTTATTTCAGTTGGTTGTCTTATCACGGTGATAGCTCATCTCGAATGCAATGCCTTCGGACTTTAGAATCTACATCAAAAACTCAAACAGATTCAACGTTCACAATTTCACGAGATTTACAGCGTGTTTTTTCTCCTAAAATCAAGTAGTTATAGTTCTTCCGAAGAATAATACTGGCATTTTTAGAGTCGCTTGCTCTCAAGCCGCGAGTTTTTCTTCATGAAGTTTCATTTGAATGACTGCCGATTGTTGAGAGAGGCAAAGTTTTAAGTGATTAGAGAGAAGAATGTTGAAGTGCCTCCGAGAAGCCGGCCTGCGCCTCGAGGTAAAACTGCAAGATGCATTCCTGCCAAGAAAGGAATAGATGGAATCGATTTTTTACGGAAGAATAGAAAAAGCAGAAAAAAGAGTCCGCTGGATGCGAATACTCCAAGTTTCACTGCTGTGACCGTGGCAGATGCATAACAAGCTTAGACACAAACGCATGAATTGTATTTTATTAAGCTCACTTCGTAAATTTCACAACAACTCTTCGCTAAAAGTGGAATTAAAGGACTTCAATTCTCAAAACGACTCAATTTTCGCGGGTCATCATAGGACTATCCAAACTGGAGTTGACTAAAATTTCATTGCATTAACTGAAAAAAAAATTATGCGAGTAATTTTTATGATAATTCGAGTAATCACTCAAAATCGATTAAAATTCACCCTTAGCTATTCAACCAAGAGCATTTCAGAACTAACTGCGTCATTCAAAATTTGTTAAGTATATGCAAAATGAGCCTATTTTGGAAATTGTTCCGAGCAATTAGTGAACAGATCCCGTAGTAGCTTTTTCAGCCATCTGAAGCATTTTTATGCATTAGTCAAGTGCATCTAAACTCAAAGACCATTTCGCCCACCAATGAGCCGATCGAGGCAGACAAGCGCCTCGAAACAACCAAGAGTTGCTTCTCGGTTAGTGTCTCGAGAGCGCGAAATATCTTCCTATTCCAGCAAGATAATTGCCAGCCATCTTTGCCACGACAGTGATTGGGGACGATACGCCATCTGGCGGAGCCATCGGTGCGTCTCAAGGCGCATCTGCCTCGCGTCTTTGCATATTCTAGGACGCAAAGCAGCCTTCAAGCCGCTGACGAAATATACATGATTAAACAGGTGCGATGCAAGCGTGCATAGATTCATCGGCACTGGAGGTAGATACTTAATGAAATTCATCAGCACCCATGTCAATCTGAAGTAATATTCTTAACCATTCTAAAAAAATTCGGTCTTGAAAAAGTAAAAAAAATGCCCTTATAGACAGCATGATTCAAAATACAAGACGATATTTGTTGGAGTTGATGGTGCTACAAATCAGCATTGGTGGAAATCTTTACGACTCATCGTCTTATATTAGCGGAAGCAATATGTCCTCTCTAACGAGGTCGGCCGCCATTAGACGAACAGCAGACGTTGCTCGGAAATCTTGGGTCTGTCGGCTGCGCTGCGAGGTTAGATAGAAGCATCCTTCGGACTGCTCATGCGGTGACAAGTGGACCAAATCCGCATCTCAGGTCCTGCTAAGAATTCTGGAAATCCTTCAAGGAGGCAGATCTAGTAATTGAACCATTAATTCCTGTTCTAGGAACATCCATACACCACCGCCTTTCCTGTTCTTAAACCGGACTGGTTTAGGGCGATGGATGAGCCGCTTTGTCCCAAGGGATGCTACAGCGATCACCGCCCTAACTTGTTCAGTAGGCCTGCCACTTTATTCTACGCAGTTCATATAATCGACTTCCGGTGATGGATACCTGTTATTGATAAACTCAAATTTATGCAGGAATTGAAAATAAAATTGAAATAGCTTTCCAGAAACTCTTTACTAGGATTCATTGCCAGAGTAAAATCAGTGCACGAAAATTCATTCAACACATAATTTAACACGACGTGTGCATGAATTTTTCGAGAAGTTTCTCTCAGGCAATGGTAACTTGGCTGAAGGTGATCACAAAGAGCTCATCTGTTAAAATATTTTGAATTAAAAATTCACAAAAATGTTTAGACTTACGATTCAACGAATCCAACGTTTTTTGAATTAGAAGAACACATCAAAAAATATGACTGTTTAAAAATAAAAAGAATAAAAAATAAAAATCTACACATGTAAGTCAATTATAACACTCTGCAAAGAACCTTCAAAGACTTAAGTCAAATGAAAGTAAGAGTACATCCACGTCATAGGAACATCAGAAGTGAAACATAGATATTCTGTTACTATTACTTGAGAAAAGAATATCCCAAATAGTTCTGAAGCATACTGCACCGTTCTACATTTCCCCTCGTAAGCACAGATGCCAAAGTTCATTCGAAACAACCTAATAAGAGAAACACAAAAGCGAACACTATTGCAAATTATTAATAATCAAGCGAAATATATCCTTTGCTCATTAATTTTCTATGTAGAATGGAATTTCTTACGCATTTGAAGGTGAGGAATAGATGTTGTAAAGTTTGGAAAACGTTGAAAGATATCAAAAGCACATTTCAAGGTGTAAAAATTGTATATTCGGAGACGTACAAATGATGGTTGTATTGTAGGTTTGAAGTATTATACATTTCATTTTTCCACGCCATTTCCAGTGAAGTTCATGTTTTCCAATTTGTTCTTCCGTGAACATCTTTAGAGATGAGAAAAATTATTCTAAGCTATAATTTTCACACACTTGGCCTGGCAAAATTAAGAAATTCGGCGAAATACGTCCATTACTCAGAGCAAGGGTGAGAAAAATACGAGTTTTGAAGCGTCCGAATTTCGCCATCTTGTGCTCGAAACGTTCCGGTGCAAACAATCGAGGCTAATCTGAGAACAAACTTTCAAGCACTGCCTGGTCTCAGGCGGGCCCATTTGTAAGTGTCTTACTAGGCCTCGGATAAGAACAGATGAACATTTAGGGTCCCCCGTCACTCATAAAGGATATTCAGAAGAACCCTCATAAAGAAGTGTGGATGATCGTAAGGCGCATATCGTTGATGCATATCGCGCGCGCTGCCCTACAAATTTCCACGCGATACAGCGACAAATTTCCCGAGCAAAAGCGACCCGAGTCACTCTGCTTAGCGCGTTTCTTTGTCGCACTTGATCGTCACATAAATTCAGGAGGGAAGCCGCTGATGACAACATCAGGTTTGATGCGCCACTTGAAGGATGCCGCCGACTGCGGAAGTGCTCTCACTAACAATATTCCTAAAATGCCCCAGTAAAGCTTGAATGTAACGCACAGGAAATGGTGCTTCTCATTTAGAGCCTTTTTTGCTTGAGCTCATTCCCAGCCATGGATCTACAGAATGTATGTGAGCAGCTAAAGCGCCAAGAAAGCTTACGATTGTGGGTGTTGTTGAGGACCCACTTGACGTCTCCTAGGGCCCACTCATCGTCCAAAACAGCGTCAGATGAAGCTCGGGAAAGGAACCCGCAATATTGCAGATGTTGCACTCACGTCATCCACAAGTTGTTGCCTTCTTAGCACCACAATTCCTTGCCACAATAAACTCATCCGGCAACTGGAGCGTGGTTGACAGCTAGTGAGGCTGCCAGAACGTATTTTTGCTTTCCTCTTTCCCTCGTGATGGAGATACAACGACTGCAACGCCCAACTTTGCCCAGAAAACAACTCCGTGCCCGCAAAAGACGACAAATGGATAGCCTGCTCTGCCTATCCGTAGTCGGGTCATAATCTGAATAATTTTGACCACGCTCATAATTAGACGAATCGTATTTATGTACGTATAATCCTATAGTTACAGTGAACAGTACAGGTGGTGTAGTACATGTGGCAGCGAAGTTTACCAAGGAAATATTTATCGTAAGGATGAAATTACGCATAGAAATCTACATAAGTAAAATGGTTACCATGAAGGAGTGAACTTGAGAATTGTAACTTTTTCATTTGAATGTCTAACGGAAACCTTAAGCAGTTGCAGAAGAATAAGAACTTTAAGGCAATGCTGTTCAAATATTCAGCATATAATTGATTTAATGGATATACTGAAAATAATGCCGCTAGGGGATACAATTTAAGTCTCAGTGAATGTTCTATAGTTGACCGTGTTCGGTCCGGTGCTTACAACGTTGTACATCTACATCATAATTTTACGCAGGACTAATATGTGAAGAGTTTGAACGTGCACTAGTCATGTGTGAAAAACCCCTGCTGATGAAGACAAAATTGAGCGAGACGCCGTTTGGAGACTCGTTTGTTTAGAGCGTTTCACGTACGAACGATTTGTTTAAAACTCCAGTGGAATTTACATCGCTCGTAGTTATGCGCATGAACTAAATATAATTTCAACACCAGAGATTTCTAAATATTTCATCCTCACTTTAGAACGGAAACACGACTGACTAAATGTTTCACGCGATTTCGTACTTGCCGCATAAGATTTGATAAATGCTATTGGGTCATGTGCACGATACGATCAAGTGCACATTTTACTAAAGAAAACTAATGTTCAGTGCTCGAACAACACAAGAGCACTGTCGCTATAAGTTGCCTTGAGCATTTACACCTCCACGCATGAAAAAGTACGACCGCTGCTGTTACAAAATTTAACACCATGCGTGCACACAACTGCATGTTACTCACCTAAAATTTCGCGTTTTCAGATCGTTCATTTCGACGTTGAAAATTATCTCGCAGTGCAAGAAAATGGTGCAAATGAACCCGAGCCAGCGACCGCATACGGAAAGCAGCGCAAAACACGGTAGGATGGTTCCTAAAGCAGGCGACGGCCGCACTCGCTGCAGACCGTACAAAGCTGAGACGTGCGATCCCGTGCGGACACGGCTCGTGAGAAACGAGCGTCCAACATGGCAGGGTGGCGGTCGGAGAGATGTAAGAGCTGCGCTGCATAATTTATCATCATCCTAAGACTTAGCCGTCAGCCAGCGCTCGTCTCTGCCCAAAACACAGCATTCGAAGCAACCATTGCTGCTGCAATCGTGGCTTGGCTGGGGAATGCCATGGACGTTGAATTCAGTATAGCCAGCCTATGCTACTGAAATTGTGCTACGCAAACCCTGAAGTGAATGTTAGTAGAGCGAGAATCGGACTCATGCTGCTATTGGTGCTAAAATCGTGGCCTAGCAATTGAATATAAAAAAGCTTCATTCAGTGCAACCTTTATAACTGAAACCATGATGACCAACAGAGCAGAGTTACAAATGAAGCAACCATTTGCTGTTGTATAACGCCTCGGCATGCGGCAGAAAGCGTACGAGAGACATCTGAACTCGGTACGACTGCAACTCCTTACGACCGAACAGACGAACGTTACTGAGTGATGTGGGCGACCTTCTAGTAATCAGCTTCTCTTATCATCTTTTCTTTGCTCGAATTATGTATTGTAGTGTTTCTGCTCGGATAATGTATCCCTTCAATATTTGGCGAACAAAATACCTGGACACGTCGTTGAATTTAGCGTGTAAACAAGACCTTGCTGAAGCTTTTTGATTGTCTTTCTCGTCCTATTTAAAACGCTGTAATCGACTGCTTTGTTTCGGAAGCAAGAATTCTAGGAATAGTACTAGTAGTAGTAGTAGTAGTAGTAGTAATAAGGAAAGCATCGCTTCAGTAACTCTGACTATCTCGCACCGGAAGAGTAAGGACCATTTGGTGTGGACTTATGAGAACGAGAAATTTATGCACAAGGTGTGTTCCAACACAAGATCCCCTGTGCATAGAAACAGCAAGTTGAAAAAAAAGAGGAAGAAAAAAAAGAATAATCGGAGATGAAGGGATGCAAATGGAGACAAGCAAAGTGAGCATCAAAGATAGAAGTCTCGAAGGCCTATTTACAGCAGAAGTAACCTAACAGTGTCCTCTGTGTGAGCTGGTCAGGATAGACAAACCTAACTAATTTAACTCTATTGTCTATGGCCTATCATATGACCCCCGAGGAACTTCTGGGAGTACTTTTTCAAAATGTCCACAGCGAAGCATAAAAGTTACAGCAGTTTCATAACCATAAGAGAAGCAACAGTTTCAAAGAAAAGGATCGATGTTGTCAGGCGCATGTAATCCAAATTAATAAACAGCACGGAACATCACTACGGCTGCTATTGTGTGGGGCGTCAAAGCTTGCAGGTGTGGAAATGCGGGATGAGAGCGTAAAGGCATGCCCAAAGCCGAGCTTGGCTCCATAAGCTAATCTAGAGCCGAGCCTATAGGCGATTATGATGCAAATCACCGCTGGGCCAGAAGGGGCAATCGCATCTTGGCCACTTGTTATTAATACAGAAGTGAGAGGCGGATTGTTAGGCCTTAGCACTAATGTTATTCTCCTCAATAAGGGACGGTGCTACGACGGCTACACGATTTACTTCAAGTCTTGAGGACATCTTCATGAATACTGAGGACAGCTTGATCAACGGCCACTAGCAACAAATTGATTCGTTGCACAGCAGTTCGACATTCAAGATCAAGTTGAAAGCATAAACGTACTTGAAATTTAAAATCTATGCAATTTTTTTAAATTGAAATAGGTGCATGAAAACATGTACTTGCGTCGTAGGGTCGTTAAAAAGAGGAAAATGATGCGATTTAGCAGAAACAGAAGCGAGAAACATTTTCATTTTTTATCCCCTTTGAAGAATATATGTTAACCTGAATTTATTCATAACATATTTTGTCTAGGTGTCTGATGTATGAATGTATAGATGGAATATGGACAGAATCGATGGGTGCAGGAAAATCCCTGTATTAAAAGAAACATTTTCAACATCCACATTCTGAATTATCCAATATTCAAATAAACTTCACTTGAATTTGTACTGCAAGCAGTTCTTCTGACTGTATTTGAATGTATCAGATGGTCTCCCTGGAAAATACTTGCTTTAAATCGTACAAATTCATTGCAAAGTACATTCCCTAAAATACTTGCTTTACTGAGAACAAATTCACTAGAAGACATATTAATTGAAGGAGAAGCATTTTTAGGGTTTATCGCTCTTGGTACGACTCAAACACGAGAAAAATGAATTCATTTCTTGACCTTGTAAGCATCTTTTCCTGACTGCACTCATTTTGAAACGGTTTTTTACAGCGTGCATCTCTCACCCGCGCAGCGCTTCTACAGTTTCTTCGGACTGCTACTGCCTGAGTTCCTGGCAGACTGAGTTCCTGGCAGACCGAGTTCCTGGCAGACCGAGTTCCTGGCAGACCGAGTTCCTGGCAGACCGAGTTCCTGGCAGACCGAGTTCCTGGCAGACCGAGTTCCTGGCAGACCGAGTTCCTGGCAGACTGAGTTCCTGGCAGACTGAGTTCCTGGCAGACTGAGTTCCTGGCAGACTGCGTTCCTGGTAGACTGAGTTCCTGGCAGACTGAGTTCCTGGCAGACTAAGCTCCTGGCAGACTGAGTTATTGGGCAAAAACATATGGGGCCAAAACTGGATAACACGACATTACCAGCAGGGAATTTACTCCAGGATTATCATTTTTTCAACCATTGTCGTGATTGTTTGCAGCAATTGACAACTCATAGCTTCAATGAAGCGAGTGTGCATCGTTAATACACTGACCCAGACCCCGGCTCAATTGTTTTCCTGTGTCATAACCGCCTTCAATATCTCAGGGACAGCAGCTCGCCTGAGATGGAAGTACGACGCGTTCGCTGGGTTTCATGACTCACGTTAAACCAAATTTTGAGAACATTTTTTAATGTAAAAACCATCTGTTACTTTGAGAACATTTTTTAATGTAAAAACCATCTAACTGTTACTTTGAGACTGCTGTCATCGCACGTGTTGCAGGAGGAAGGCATTAGACATCAATGTACGTGTAAAGCAGCAACGCTCAATCGATATGGGCCCTGTAAAGCTCCTACACCGATTGATTGCTCAGAAATAACACTCTCACGCATACGAGGACTCGTGCGCATTGCGATCACTTCTGCAGGATAGTGTCGAAAGCCCAGCGAACGGCTGCTAACCAGTGAAAAATTGTCAGGCTTCATTACGAATATGAAATGCTGCGCAATAATTTCGAAGCATTTCACTTGAATATGAAAGTAAACAAAAATGGCGACCCCACGTACAAGTCGACTGGTGAAACAAATTTCGACCAGCGGTAGTCCAGAGAAGAGGCAGTAAAATTACATGGAAGAAAGGCTGAAGAACCTCAATAGGAGTGGTTCCTTGTAGCTAATAGTTCAGGTAGGAAATTATGGGCGAGTTCACGCAATCTTTCTTTAACTATTTTGAAAAACTGAACTAAGCAATTTAGCTTTTTAATCTAGGCAAATAATACAAAAAAAAATCGCTAATTTTCGAGAAGCATTGACATTTTCATTCATGAAAGACTTGTTTAAAAAAAATTAATACAATATAACGAAACGTAGCAAAGATTCGTATATTTGTGTACTTGATGGGTACATCCAGTATTTTTCTTTACAAATGACTAAACAATTCCTTTGCAAGGATTACGATTCTGGCTTCAAACATTTGACTAACTTATCACCAGGAAAAAGGTTCTATAATTTTCCAAGGGGAATACCTACTGAAGAAAATCGAGTACTTGGCCTAACTTTTGCACGTACCTTTACGAACACGTTTTATCACAATTGATTTTTGAAAGGATTGCTCAGGAGCTGAAAGTCGTTGGAGAGCTCAGAGCTGAGGCCTAAGACCATTAATTACCCGATGTTCGTGATAGATTAATGGCACACGCGACATGCAAATAGGCACTGCTGATCGGTCTTGTGACGTGTCGTTCAAGTAAGAAAGTCTGCGGGGAAATGATGATTGATTTCAGGTACTCGTTAAAGGATGAAGTTGTCCGCAGGTCTGAAACAGTTCGTTCCGAGGACAACGATGCTGCTTCTCAGTTGACACGCAATCATAGAGACTTCCAGTGCTTGGCTTGTTAATTGACTGTCTTGTATAAAATGTACAAATGCAACTAGGTAAATTTTAGTATAAAGATATGGTATCTCGATCTCAAAGTCGTTAACTGAAAAAACACAAACTTCGATTAGACAATTGAAATTCAAAAGTAAAATCTGTGCTGAGGGGCTTTATTAATCCTTCAATAACATTCCGCATTGTTTTTATGTCGCATCCTAACAGCACCCGTTAAGGTTTTCTATCATACGACGGAATCATGTGGGCTTTCGAGAAAATTATTGAGTCATTGGAGCAACGCCGGTCATCTCACGAAGATCGGAAGTCGGTCAGCACACACGGAAATTCAGGCTCGATACGTCATAATCATGTCATTCTTGACAAATCGTCGACCTCGAACTAAATAGCTGTAAACACTGAACGACGGCACGATAGGCAAATTATGCATGAATAAGTTAACGCACGCGAATCAAATCATGGAAATATTATCATTGTTCTTGCATAATATAAATAATTGTCACTTTCAACTGCAATTCACTGAGAAATGACGGAAAATTTCGTGAAAAATAAAGTCTATGAGGCGAATTCTAATCGCGACCATGGGAGACAAAACCACGATCGGATAGTAAAAAACACCTTAACTGAGTCCATCATAGATATTTAGTGTAAAATGTGACGCAATATCCCCAAATATATAAATAAAATTCCCTGAAACAATGTTTCAAGCCCATCATTGGGCCTATGCAGGCGAATTCATAACATTGGTTTCAAATCGATGACGTTTTTCTCGGCGTAAAGCCAGTCTTTGGCGGCCACGACGCTGTAATCAGCGGATTACATTGGTGAAGACATGCAAATGGAAATTTGCTATTAAACTGATTGCTAACAAATTCCCGTACCACTTCTCTCTATCGTTCGTAAGCGCAGTCAATGAAACTTGCAGATACTGAAAGTGTTATACTAAGTTCAAAAAATAAGATTGTACGTATAAAGCGTTTCAAATTGATCTGAATTTTAATTTTCAAGTTGAACACCTTTCCAAGGCAATATCGCTCCCCAAAACTTACCGAAGCAAAGTGTTTGTTTGCTCAAAGCGATTCATGCACACGAAATGCTTCACAAAACCCAAGGCGCTTTCCTTGTGATTGACAATTTTTGCGAGAAAAGTAATTCGAAGAAAAGGACACTCGTTGGAATTCTCGAGTTTTAATTTTTCGCCCCTAATCGTACCCGGCTTTAGGTTGGAAGATTAAAGGCACATAGGAATTAAATATTGGGGAGACTCTGTAGTGTTTGTGGAGCCATTACCACCGGAGGAGGCCTCCAGCTCCGCACTCCGCCATATGAAGCAGGAACGGCTGCTCCAAAATCGGCGCCTTCCTCGTGATCGCGGCTTGCCCAAACTCTGTCCTCATTATTATGGGTGAACGTAGAAAGCATCGCTTCGCTTCATACGTTTCCTTCTGGCACGCTATAGGGAAAATTTATGTTCTGAATTTATATGTTACCATTGTATTAAGCTGTTAAACGTCAATAATTTGCCGTACAGAAAAGCCTACAAGAAAAGAAGATCGTCGGGAACATATGTGTCATTACAAAAATGTCTAGTGACATCGAAGACTATTATAACATCGAAAATTATCAATTTGAACAAAAATTAATTTGAAAACTTTGCGAGGATCATATTGGTATTGGAGTTTCGGAAACTGTGTAAAAATCCACACAAATATTTTACTGACAAAAAAATGAATATTTCCCCCAACACTCAAAGGAGCACTTGGCATGGGGCTCTCGACGTCTGTGGACATCGAGAATGTTTGCGCAGCAATCTCGCGTACAGCTTCCAACTTTTGCACGCCTTTGCGATTTGCCTTCGCCCGACACTTCCGGGTTTTGTAATCTAGGAGAAGGAAAGTGCGTGCATGTAGCTAATATATTCAAGTTCAAGAATCCATTCTAAAAACTCAGGCAGGTCAGTACTTCAGTTTTATTTTTAACCTTTAAACTTACCGTATTTGACTGACGTTCCAGCTTTTCAATCCTTTTAAGTACTGCTAGGACACATTAGTTTCGACTCAATTTTTGCTCGGCATTATTGTACTTATATTCATATTTTATGACGCGAGAAGTGTCGTACCTCACCTGGACACATGACAAGGCGGGGAATTATTGCACTTTTGGTACGACACTAACTGAACACACTCATCATTGAAAATGACATAGGAGACTTTTAAATACTATAAATTATTTGAATACTATTAATAAATAAGTTTCACATAAGCTTGCAAAAATTTTCAACTGTTCAGGCCTCAGAGGATATAAAAGATCTTTGGTATATGTTAGTATTCTTCTGAAGCTACGTACACGCCTTTCTTTCTTAAGTACACGGACACTCCTGACATCACAGTCATAGGAATAAGAAATTGAAAATACTCCTTCAGGGCGCACAATGATATTGTCTGCAGGTTCAGTGTGAGAAGCAGACGAGAAAGTTAGCAGAACGCATATAGGAGAGACAGAGGGAATGAGCCAGAATAGCAAAGAGACGAGCAAATTCACACAAAAAATCGTCACATCGAGCATGGAATTATAGTACTGTTAGAGTTATGCGAACTGAATAAAAGCAAAAAGTGTTATTCTTTCAAGCTCAATCCTCAACGAACTCGGATAAAAAAGTGCTAATGAATTTGAATTTGTATTTTTATGGAACACCAACTGACAACGTAGGTTAGCACTGAGGAGCATAACAGCACATGCTCGTCCTGGGATAGAATCAGAAATTCTGTTTACCATTTTTCTATAAAGGGGTGAAGTCTCTGATATGTAAAGACGTGATACAATCAAAGTAATAGACCATTTCACTTGCTTCTTAATATTGAAGTACATAAAATACGTTCATACCTGAGTCACCTTCCATTGTTAAGCGCGATGGGTAACTTCGACTGAACATCTATGTAATGAACTGTTACCAATGACGTTATTTACAAGACCCCGTATCACTGGCGTTGAGTACCATCCTGCCTGCCAGCACCTGAGTTCCACTCAAGTTAGCCTGTTGAGCGAGCCAGTATAACTTATCTGAATGAGGTCGACACCAAAAAAAGGCGGAATCCTGCCGCGCGACGGAGGGCATTTGCAGCAACACTCGGGCTCCGGCAGAGCAACTCACGGAAAACTCCTCAATCGAACTGAAGTCGAGGGCTCTGAAGTGAAACAGAGATCGAGGCCCCAGCAGCACTTCATTAGGCCCATTTCTGACCAGTTCGTTAATAGAGTTTCGCCAGCTCATCTAATATGTAAAGACGGGCTTCTCACACTTTGACGTGTGTGAATTTCGGGGGAGATTTTCCTTTTCATGGGGCAATAGTGAAAATGTTCAATATATTTCCTTCAGCCTCTCCAGTTTGGGAAATTATTTCCCTTTATAGATTTTTCTTGTAAAATTCAAAAAGATAAACATTGAACAGCATATTTGTGAGATATTATTCAGTAGGAAATATTAGGTAGAAAAGATAAAAATAGATACTCAAGAAAACCTCCCTCTCTTATCCTCAACTATATGAGTTCAAAAAGGAATGAAAGATCTTCAGTGGTAATCAAAACTTGAAGTGAAGACTTTAACAGCTGCTGAAACTAAGACAACTACTTTTTAAATTATTCATCTAGTTGCGACATCATTTACATTACAACAAAGGGGTATAAATTTTGACATGTACATACATCGTTGCAAAAGATCGTTAGGTTCACAAAATCATTGAATCTTGTAAATTATACTCATCATGGGAAAGCAAGATTAAGATATAATAATCCGAAGTTTATTCATCACAGAACAGCAAAATCCGCTAAGGCTTTTATCTGGTCAAGATCGCGTTATTTGATCGATGATTTATTTTTAATTTTTGAATATTTCCAATGCAGGAGAAAGAATCGCTGCTTGTTTGACTATTACGAAGCGACGAGCAGATCGGGGAAGGCGAGTCACGAAGAAGGTTCAAAAACCTGTCCGGCAGCTTGAACTCCATTAATCCAATTCAAATTTTAGGCAAAATTTTCTAGAGCAAAGCCGTCACTTCGTCGATTTTTTGAGGCAATTTTAGGAACGAGGGAGCGCTTTTGAGGGCAGGGGCAGCCTCTCCCGAGGACCGGTCACTCCGACTTGTCCATTATCTCAACGAAAAAATCTCTATAAATAATGCACCGTCCATTCCATTGTTCCATTTGGCTATTTTTACGTACGTCTCAGGCCGTGTATGACTTTTTGCTGCCGAAGCAGATTCTTTGCGTCGAGAGATTCTTTTCTTTTGTAGAGAAGCTTTTTCGAGCGATCTCCGATAGACCGGTGATAGGTTTACATGGTTTCAGAGAGCGGGACGGCCTTCCGTGTCCAAAAGATTTCAAATCTGTCAGCAGTACGACGAAGTAAGTTTTTCACAAACATTTCGAAACCTTGGTAATTTAAGAATAGTTAAGCATGTCAAAAAACGAGTTTGAAGAACTTAGTCGCTAAACAATTCTTATAAAGTCCGTAACGACTCAAACAAGCCACCTTACAAAAAAGTAGATGGAGCAAGCGAGATTAGTTCAAATCGGAAACTCTTATGCAACAAATTTTTGGCGCAAACCAGATTTTCCAGGAAGAGAAATCAGCCAGCGCGATGCGTGAAGGAGAAGCAAGGAACGAGCGGTGTGCAGTTCCAGATCGTGAAGGATGTTTTGTTAGAATTTTGAATGTAAATGCAGAGCTTAGGAGCACAAATCACAGTGTGTAGGCATAAATCTGAAGCCCGTGACACAGAAGTAATGGCAGAAATTTGCATGAGGAGCCAGGGTGTCGACTGTCGCGAAGAGCCGAGGCTGTGTTTTTAGTACCGAGACACGAGAGGCATTATAGAGCGCGGTTAGAATACGGGATTGTCTTGGCACTGACCGACTAGCGTTCCTTCTTTCCTTACTGTAGCCCTGTCATCTGAAGATGAAGCTCGTATACGGGGCTCTGTGAATTTCAAGAGCTAACGTTTTGTACAATTATTTGTACTGCTAATAGAAGGGATTGTTTGATCGTCAACCAGGCAGAATTCCGTTTCAAGGGATCTACAGTCTCACAAGGAACAGTGTGGACCACCGGAAAATATTTTGTCCATGGTTGGATCAGTTGCTTTTGCGTTAAAAAGTTGCGAAAAAATGTATCAAAGGGTATATCTTATTTTTGAGAAACATTTTATATTATTTACATAATATCGAGTTCAGTTCATAGCCACGTCATGAACGCCATCCAAAAAATAGACGTTTCGTTCAAAGTGACACGCTTAGTTTTTCTATCAAATTACAACGCTGCCCGACAATTTATTATTGAAGCCCTTCTCAATTATAGCTAAGGAACAACAAATAGTTCCCTAGTTATGCTTACGATGGTGCACGTTATGAACATACATTCGTTAGTTTTACTGTATTTCAGGAGATTTAAAACTTTCTCCGAAACCATACCAGACAATCCCAATATCTTACTGTAGTGGAAATCTAGAAGCTGTACAACAGGTCATTACTGTCAAATCCGAATGAAATCGTAGAATACTTGTGAGCTTCACAATATTGTTGGCTCTTCTTTGTAGTCAACACGCAAAGCAGAATTTTCTCGCGTTCCATAAAATTACCCTCATTAGTCATTGTAATGTTCCTTGTTTTGAAGGCATCGAGAGACAGTAAAATGTCTTTTACTTCAAATTTGCAGTTAAATGTGACGTCTGCCCTACATTTTACAATACCGTGGTTCTAATTAGTTCCGATCCACCCCATGCGTCTTGTTCGTATCGAAAGTTATGACGTCCGATGGTGTTAGAAAAAATTATGTACATGTCAGACAAAATTGCTTCACTTTATGAAAGGGTTCTTATATAAATGCCCTGATGAAAATTACCATATTTATTCGCACTGTCTACTCGTTCGAGCATGCAGCTGACCGCTCTTGAAAACATTCCTGAGCAGGTGTTCGAAACACGGCAATACTCTTTTATTTACGACACGAAGGCAAATCAATTTTTTGGAAAAGAGAAGATATAAAAAGTCGAAAGTAGTACTCGCGCGCTTAATGACGAAATAAATGTCCAAGCTTGAAATCGGAATTTAAGAATTTACCCATTCGAAATTTTTACGCAGTATTTGTGATGATATCCTACGCTCAATTGAGGACTTCCATCGCATGTTTTAAAACACAAAAGAAAAGAGTATTTCGATATTTTTGGGACTGAATTGTCGTAAAATTTTTGAGACACGAGATAACTTTGGTACTAACTTATGAAAATTTCGAGCTTCAGTAACAGGCTGGTAATGAAATTGCATTTTTTAACTAGCATTTTTAAAGGCAGAGTGCTAGAAGTTACCGTGTTACTAATTTTAAAAATTGTTACTAATTCTTTAAATTTTTTGAAGTATTTTCGTACAAAGAGTACCCAAAAAAAATTCACCGATTATTTGATTGTTCATATTAACAGTTAAATTTGCAGAATTTAAAAAAATTAATATCTTTTATTATAATTTGTGAGTTAATCAGTTTTAGTTACTGATGATCAAAAATTAAATTAAATAAAATGAATTTGAAAGTCCAGCACAAACCTAAATGAAATACAGATATAGGCGCTTTGTGCAGATCGCCCTCCCAATCAAAAGTAAGTTAAGAGAAGGATCTACCTACATTTTATTTATTCCATAAATGAAGATATCCAACTTTATCAGTTTAAAGTAGTCGCATTTGATATTTCTGGTCCTAGTATCCTGCAACATGACCGTAGCTGGCTCAAAAACACATATACCCGATTTCTCATAGCATTCAAATTTGCATTTCTTTCAGCCGCATTTCAGACTTGCTTCAGAATTTTAAACATTGATGAGCTTATCGAAATTCGTCCGTAGCTGTCAGACTTTCTCTCACACAATTTATTTGTCACTGTATCTGTGATATAACCGTGTTCATTATGATATACAGGGGTCGGACAAAATAATAGAATAGTGGCATTTATACTTCAACATTTGGAATGAACATTTACATAACGAATATCTATTCCGAATTAATATTGATGGGATATTTTGATTCCACAATAGATAGGTTCATTTATCTTTTTTATCGATTATTTATCGCTCCAGATACTACTACTGCATGAAGGAATCATTGATGTTACACCCCAATGAGTTCGAAAAAGAGTAAATTGTTAGAGCTCGAATTGGAGGAGTGTCGGTCTCAAGAACGACACTTCTTAACTTCTCGAGAACTAAGACATCAATGACCGTAATTGTATTTTAAAGACATTTACAAATTTCAAGCAAGAAAAGAAAAGCTGTTCCAAGAGAACATCGATACTCGTTCCCAAAAAAAGCCCAGGCGTGTTCAAACGTACCAACTTGAAAAATAACCTCAATGCATTTGAACGACAGAGTCAAATCAACGCCTGACTGGCTCGGCTTACACCAAAAGTGTCTACTTTTAGCTCGATAAAAATGAATACTATCGCAAAACCTCCATTACAGAACCGCTTGTTTTGCAACGAAACATTCAAAAGATGCTGAAGTGGTATAGAGACCACAAGGGCTGGCGCACAGACGAAGGAAAGCAAGTCATATCCTTCGGTAAGTCCAGCGTTTCTTTTCTCCCACTGCAGAGAAAGTTGGTGTGACCAGCAGCGCTTCGGACATTTGACTTTCATTCGAACTCAGACGAATCACCTTTGCTCAATCCATAACGCAGTTCGTTTTGAATGGAGAAATAATTAATGAATTCAATAATAAATATTGCTCACTAAATTAAAAATCAACAATGGATATGGTTTGGGAAGGTTATCTGGAAAATGAGGGCTCACTGAAATAATGGAGTGTAATCTTTAGTATTTTGATTATTTTGTCCAACCTTTCAAACTTTTAGACAATTTGGCTAAAACAAAAGTATTTGTATTTGTAGAAAGAATTCATTGCAACTGTGTCCTCAGCTTGCAGCTGGTCCCTCTTTATTTCAATTATATTCATACGTAAATTGTCTCATAGAAAATAAATTTTTCATAAAGGAAAAAATCCGTATTAATAAAAAGTCTCAAATAAACTAGAGTTATGAGCTATCAAATTATCAAGAACATTATTTTAGAACACCTTACATATATTTTGTTTTATAAAATTTGAAAAAAAAACGCTAGAGATCATAGGGATTGTGCTACGTTGAAAAAATAATTCCTAAAATTATTGTTATTGCCCCCTAGAAGTACACACATTTTATTGAATGGTTGGCTCATGTGCAGTTTAAAAGTATTTTCGACGAATGATTAGAATCTTTGCGTCTACTTGATAATATTCCCAGGATTGTCTTACCGTAGGTCAAGGAATCCGATGGTGAGATAAAAATAAACCAAGAGAAGCACACGCTATATCTAATACCCAATGTGATACCCAATCGCAAATAAGAAAAATGACAGTTCATTCTGACACCGATCGCTTTGCTTCAGAGTACGTTCATCCCAGACGGAAACTAAAGAACTTCAACACCGAGAACGTGGCCCGCGTGACGGTGGCGGCGGCAGCTCCGGCGGCAGCCGCCGCCGCCGCCTTCCCCGGGCCAATGCACCCGCGCCTGCCCTCCCTCATCCGAGAACCTCCACAACATTTTCACTGCATGAAAATTGTTTGCGTTAACTAACGGTATTTTCGTACTTAAATGTAACGTAGCAAGGAATCCAAGAAGCTTTTCATTCTGTAATTCTATTCGGCTCCATGGCGTATTGGTTAGCGTGATTGCCTCGCAGCTGGAAAATCAGGGTTCGACTCCGAGCTCAGGACTGATTTTCACGTAACCGCGGAGTACTTCCATTGGGAAAGGATGCTTAAGCCTTACATTTCTCATATCCCTCACACGCTAGTATTTGTAAGGCATTGAAAACTCAACGGTGAAAGATGTTGGAATTAATAAAGGTTAATAATAAAGGTTTCTCGTTTCGAGTTACCTTCCTAAGAGAGAAACATGTTACTGAAGTCACACTGCTATCAAACCCAAATTCCAGTGTGGATTAACAAAATTAATTAAGTCACATCCCGTGCAAGAACTTTCATTGGTGTTGAGATTAGGTATCTAGCGCGCAGTTTTCATTGGATTAGCGTGAAGCTACTCCACCATAAATCCAGTCGTCCGTCTTGGACACAAAATTGGAAGGAAGGAGGCGAACGTGTGTCAATATAGAATAAAAAATTCATATAATGAAATTCCTGACATAGGCAATTAAAGAGCAAGTATGATATTAGATCTTTGTGTTGTTTTGGCTGTATTTTTCAAACATTTTACCTTTACATATTTATGATTTAAAATTAAAATTGTCTCTAAAATACTTAAAGCACGTGAATGCAACGCAAGTTACACTGTTAATTAAATTATGAGGAATATCAGAAAGACAAAAGTTTTCGTCATTACAATGTAAGGAAGATGCACTTTTTAGTAGCCAAAATCACAGTGTACTTTGTGCGCAACCATGATCGTGAGATGCCGTTAAGTACAAACGCTACAGTAACATGCCACGAAGTTCAGCTACCCGGATAGAAAATAAGAGAGTAGTTTTTGATCAGACACTGTAAAAATTTGCCACAACGTTCAACTTATGTATAAAACTACAAAAGTTATTTCCCCCAGATGGACTGATGCAAGCAAAAAAACATTTCCATACAATGCAATAAAATTATCTTTATCCGAGACACATGAAATTCTCTGAAATGAACTTGTGTTCTAAGTTGGCTAAGAACTAATTTTCAATCTCGTGTGCAAGTTTTCAATTAAAATACATACATATGTACATAAACGGATGCATTTAAAATAAGCCATTCCTGATAACGGTCACACGGTTTCACCAACCAATAAAAAAAATTTCCATTAGAATCTTTAAATATAAGACGATGCTCATGACTCGTGAGTAAATCTACCACGTTGATAGACTTTTTATCATTTGTGAGACAAAGTGTGCAATAGAGGTATGAATGATCAGTGAGAACATTAGCAAGCGCAAATTTTCATTCGTGTGTCATTTAGCTCAACACAAGACAAGAACGATTGGAACATCCTACGTTACCAGGAAAATAATAGAGGAAACTATGGCGAAACAAGTGGTAAAAGAAATTGTTATTTCATCCTTGTAGCAGCAGGGGCAGGAGTAAATGAGCTAATGCTTCGAATTTCAATGAAAAGTGAATGAGTACAAATGATTTTATTGATTACCTAAGTCGCAGGGGAAGCGACTTACATTATTGATCACTTGCCCTTAAAAGCCGGAGAGCGCTCTAGTGAAGGCTGACTTGCTGCTCTCCACTGACTTGCAGGCAACATGCAATGGATTGTCAAGTAAACTCCAATTAATACTGAACTGATTTGTTAGAAATTAGTCCATGCTGACTGCTTGCAGGGGCCATTACAACAAATTTTAAAGTCAGCTCCGTCGTAATGACCGAAACTGACTCTTGGAAAATAAAGAGCAGCATGAAGGAACAAAAAATATTGACTATTGAAAATGAATTTTAGTTATTTATACCGTAAGTGATTCATTATTGAGAGCAAACACAAGGAAATATTCGGAAAATATTCTTATCCAATTCGATGACTTATTGCATCAAATAAGCTAGTTCACATGTAATCTATTTTCTTGACACTCAACTGCATCGACGTTCTGTAAAAAAATGAATTGAATGAATAGCCTGAAATTCGTGTTATAAATAACTGAAAAAAGTATTGTAATGTTCGAGAAAACTTCACTTGTAACTTACACTCAATACGGAAACTGTTAGCTCAAATTTTCAACCACCGAATTTAAGCAATTTCAAATGCATTCACTGTACACAGAAGTTCGTAGATCTTCAAGCTTATGAACGACAATAAGAACAACCACTTCTGAGTTTCTTTGAGGTTATCTTGAAAAAAAGTTTGCTTTCGGCTCCAGGAAGCAAAACATTAGCTTGCGAGAATTTTATGAGTAATGTTCGTTCATATGACAGAGAGACAACCGAACACTTTTGCAGGGTCCACTTCGAGTTACCGCAAGCAAATGTTTGCCGTGAACAAATCTGCAAATTGTCCCCTAAGGCCTGGTCGGCTCGAATATGACTACAGTTTGGTTTAAAGTTTTCTCATTTGGTAGACGTTAGTTAGAACAGAAGGCCTGCGCAACAAGCAGCGGCGGCGGCGGCGGCCGGGGCGGTGCCTGCAGAGGAGTTCTCTTTGAGGTCTGTGCTGTGAGATCCCTGGCGCAAGAAGGGCATTTCTTAAAATTTTGAGAGGTTGTGAGGCTGCAGTTGCAATGGAAAAAAATGAAGAAAAATTTCGAAGGCGCACTTCGAAGCTACTGTGAAACAGAACAGTAAAAATTTTTTAGTGCTATGCGCTGAAAGTTTCTCAGAAATTATGACAGTGGACATGAGAACTAATTACGGTGGAAGAAAAGATGAATTTTATCTGTTGTACAGCCGTGTAATTAAAACACTATCGAACGACACGTGCGGAAAGTGTTTTTTGTTTTAAGCGGATTCAATGCATTTATACCTTACATATCATCTACGCCGATGTCGATACGAGTTGCACCAGTGACTCATAAGCCCAAAAACCAGTGATATATACCAAAATACCAACATACTAGTTACCTGTACTGTGATCTCAAGACATCAACTTCTAAGTTCTTGTTTGTTGGTCATCAATACTCGCGTATAAAATTTGAAATTTAAACCGGAAATTACATTTCTGATTCGATCCATACCCCTACCTAGCTTATCAGCATACTGTTAAACATTATCAACACTGCACATTGAAAATTATTCAAACTCCCAACTTTTGAAAAAAAGTGAAAAATGTCCACGTAAGTGCATGGTATCAATTGTTTTCAGGAAGGAGCTTCCGAGGGGCTGATAAAACGAAGACTTGTGCAGCAAGACAAACGCTATCCACCATAATATGAGGTATTACGATGTGCCCCGAGATATGCCACTAGGTCCTTACAAGCTTCGCAATGACGCGCAGGAAAAGTAGACGGAAATAAAAATTTTATTTCCATCTTGAAGAAACAAACACGATAATGCACTTGTAACACAAAAATACTGCATTAATTACTTTTCGTGGACTGAAGAGTCTCTGGAAGTATGTTCACCGCAGACACAGAGATACTTGGATCCACATTTTGTATCTTTTTCGAGAATAAGCGTCTTAATTTCTTTGCAATTACTGTGGTATTGGAGCGAGAGAAAATGTAGCAGTTTGTAACAGATACATAATATTTAATTTTTGTATTCTCAATGATGCATAAAACATAAGTTATTGCCAGAAATGTACTTCAATGGCATACTGTGCCTGAGATATATATATGTAGCAGAAGCAAGTACTAAAATTGTCAGACAAATTTCGTGGGCTCCACTGCAGCAGCAGTCAGACAGAATAAGGCTCTGGGAAGCTGCACTCGGCATGCAGGTCATATTACATTCTCTTGCAAAATGTAGGAACATTTACTTATGTTATTTTACTATATTATATCCTGTGTGAACGTTATCTCAACATGTGAGCGCTTACAAAATGTTATGAGATTTTGGATTGTCATTTTAAAGTGAATAAAATCGACATCCATACACGTTCTTTAAGGAAACCGTAACATGGTTGATTACAATAACTGACACAAAGCAAAGCAAGTATTTTGCTCGAAGAGAGGAAGGTAATTCATTTATTTTCTCAGACTGAAATTAGATTGAAGTGATTGATGAGATTGATTAAAAAACACGAACTTTCGTTGAGTTAATACACGTTCGAAAAATATTTAGTAACCTCTTACGTGTGTTCCTGTTACAAATTAAGATGGTGATTCACACCAGAAAACGTTCCAAAATAAGTAGATTCACTTGATGTATTTACTGTATGAATTTTATAGTCCGCTTATTTTTTCCGAGCATTTTTTCATTGGTCGCCTCAGCAACAGCATTAAAATGGGCACGTCGCTAATTTCACGATTATTTGAAAACATTTACCATTGAAATGAAAAATGAAACATTAATTTCAAGTAAAATATACTTTTTTTCTGGGCATCAAGAGTTTTCGTACTTTTCCAAGAAATAATAGAAATGACGCTTAACTTGAGAAGATTTTTGTGGATTTTTCAAGTAATATTTAGATGAAAAATTTTATTTTAGAGTAAACAAGTCTTATTATTACGCATTAGGGGTTATATCAACTTGAGGCATTCCTTCGCTATATCTATGACAGCACACTGAAAAAACTTGATTAAGTGTATTATAAATAAGTAAAGTGAACAAAATATTAAAAGCATCATCAAAAAACGTCAATAGAGACATTCTTAAGAGAATATATCGGGTACAAAAAAAGCTGGTTTTTCTCATTTTGCATGATGGCTTCTATTCGAAGATAGGTCTAGTTACTTAAGTTTAATAATATTGCTGTCGAAAATTAAAACGAGGACAAATGGTATCGTATGAATCAGGCAAATCATGTAAATTCAGAATCGATGAAAAACAACACTGGAAAAATTAGCCAATGTTTTCTTGACATTTTTCTCCAGCAAATTGATCTTGCGCGTAGAATGAAATTGAGCTCAATTTTTACATACGCAAGAATGCAGCAGGCGGCTAGCGTTTAGACTCAAAAAAAGGAAGCATGGAAAATTGAGTATGCTGTAATAGTACAAACTTCCGTTCGTCCACAAGTAATATCAAGGTGTTGACATAAACGTGTTTCTCAATATGCATATCGTTGAATAAATCAGCATTTTCTTCGTCTTCCAAAAATTGCTAAAATAAGCGATGACAGAAAACCACATTGCAAATATAATTGAGAATCATAATTCTGCGCGCACCATAAAGTGACATGAAGTTTGAATATTCGTGTGAGGTAGATTTATGCACCGGAAAAAGGGAAGTTTCAGTGGGAACATTCGAAAGCCATTTTTAATCAACTGGGTACGTTTAAACTGCTCTTCCTACATTCAGCATTAGATGAGCAAGGCCACGAATTGCCGTCAAAAATGTTCCTATCACAAAGCAAGATAAGCTCACCGCAAACTCATGATATGAAATGTCACGTGACATAAGACAAGAAAACATACAACGAAACCACACAGAAAACCATACACTGACAAGCCTGAAATTAGCCCTTTACATCGCACGGAGGAGTCGCGGATACGTACACGTTCAAAGCACGCGAAAACATTTCACAAATTCAGCGCGCGACGAAACTGGTGCCCGACAAACGTTATTGCGTCCGCATCCGCCGTACCACGTGGCAAACGTTTGCTCTCTTCAAAGCAACATTTTCTTGTCTTGCACAGCGGCAAACTCGGGGCATTAGGAGCACATAAATCGGTCACTTACTTGAGAGTAAAGAATGCGGGAGGCCGATCGAGAGGGAGCTACTTGAGGATCTTGCAGCCTCACTCCAAGACGCTCACTGATCGCCACTAATTACTTCCAGGCGTTGAGCCTCAGAAAAAAATCTTAATGAATCTTAGTGTAAAGCGAGGCTTAAGATCTTTTTTCCGACCTCTAACACGCTCACGATCAGTACTCGCGAACTAATAACACTTCACACTTGTAAAGTAGTACTAAAATGCTAGTGTAGTACATGGCAATGGGTAGAAGTAATCACGAGCTCGAGTCTTACCTGGACGTGTGGAGCTGCTGGAAGGCGGTGCTCAGGCTAACACGGCCAGGCCAGGACTGCCCTCACTGCCGAGCTACTCTCGCATTTGGCCGGCCGTGCGAGGGCGCCGCGAGGGTAGAAGACGCTGGATGCCTCCCACCAAACGCGCGCCAAATCCTTGCACCGGCGCATCGCTCATCCGTTGGCGCTAGGCCGTTTCAAGTGCAAGCTGCAGGTTGGATTTTTCCTCCCACTCTGGGGCGGCAGTTGAGCATGAAGTTTTGAATTCTAGAGCTTAAATTGTATTTTCCGGGCAAAACTGCGTCAAGTACAAGGGACTTTTTGAATGAGTGTAAAAGGATAATGGGTTTAAAACCATTGAATTTTGTAGACTGGAATTGATTTACCAAGCTAAGAAAACGTATTTCCTTGTTCATTAAGAATTAATTGGTAATAACAGGTCAATTTGCAAATTTCACGACTAAATATCGTAGATTTTACTCGATAACTAATAACTTTTTTTCTACTTTGAATAGCTTCCAAGATTTAATTATCATGCAACACACATGAATATTTAGCCCTAGTTCTCCTACTCCAGGTTCAAACATACTGGTACCACAAACGCCTCGACATGGACAGCAAGACATTATAATCTTCAGAAGTTTCTTTTGCCCGTCCGTAAGAGATGTGAAAAAACTACATTTGGGGCCCGCTGTGGGACACAGATTCAGGAAAACACGCATGGTTGTATCTCACTTTCGATGCCGCTTCTACCTCATGACTTCAGAGTGCCATTAACAGGATTTGAAGAGGTGCGTAAAATTTTTTTTCGCAATTTTCATCAACGCTTCATGACAAAGGAAGTCAATATTGAGCAGTACGTAACAAGCCCTACTGTGAACTTCAAGGTACTGTACACAATATCGGACTTGAGCAAAGCACACGCTACGTCGCTCCAGCGGTCTGTGCTCTGCACTGGTTACTGGAGAACTCGAGTAAAGGTGGAAAAGGCTTGAGGCTTTATAGTACGAAGGAAAACGAACAACTGCATGAACATTAAATATTTCCTTTCGTAATGTTGCGCATAATTGACCCTTTACTGCACATTTACTCTCAATCTTGAGCTAGTATACGTGTACCCTGGCACCTGCGTGTTGAGACAAATACACTACAGCAAGGTTGTCTCGGGCACAGTTTATTGTCGAAATGCGCAGTTGTATTTTATTGAAGATGGACACACTTTGTTCAGAAAATATCCATTTGCGTGTCCGTCAAGGAAGGGTTGATAAAGTGCATCTTTGTGTGAGGAAAGGAACTTTTTTTCGTTTTAGCCAGCGTTACTGCTAAATTGGCTCTCGAGTACGGTTGGTATGTTATGTATTTCACACTTAAAACTCTTCCGAGATCAATTTCTTATGAAGAGATGTTAGAAGAAGAACAGGATGTACACGTAGTCTGAATACAGGGCTTAATAATCTCACAGCCTTCTGCTTAAAAGAGTAAAGCAGCCTGCTGAAAAACGTTAATAAATTTTTGTTCGAAAATATGCAAAAAAAGTTATGGGAAGTTGCTGAATTTCATTTAGCCCAAGATCAATTTTCATCTTAGAACTATCTTTACAACTGATGAAATTTCTTAAGCATACAATATTTTTGCGTTTTTAAGATCCAACTCGGAGATTTCAATGGAACCTTAGTGAATGGATTTTAAGATTTTTTTGCTCTATCTTGGAAAGAACACTATTTTTCTCGTCATTGAACCAATCATAATTGAACATGGTACTGAACCATTCCTGAGGCTGTGGCTAAATGCTGAAATTCTGTTCAACACGAAATGTATTCACGTACTGGAGATTTTTACTAACTGTCTTACTTAGAAATTTGGAACCCATTAGCAGTAGTTAACGCTGGCTTCTCCCCTACAGTATACGCTGACAAGTTGGAACTCATGAGCAGTACAGTGTACGCTGGCAATTTGGAATATATGAGCAGTACAGTGTACGCTGGCAATTTGAAATACACGGGCAGTATAGTGTACGCTGGCAATTCCCCTACGTTAGAGGTAGCAAACAATGAAAAACTCTATTGAGAACAAGAATATCAAGTCCACTCTAGTACAACGTCTAATGATAAAAATCAAATTATACACTATAATCTGTGCAGAATTATAAATTCAATTGCAATTCTTCTGCAATAGCAATAAATGTTTGAATGTTTTCCCTTCATCTGTTTTAAGAATTTATAAATTATCACGCGATTTTATTCATCATAGAATCGTGTCCACTGACGTTACATAAGTAACTCAAAGGTAATACTCTTCTGTCAATTTTTATCAAATATTCCATCATCCGGTTGTCTCTGTCTATACATACATAATTACTTATATGAGCTGCTGATGGAGGTAACGTTTTCTGGACATCTTCTAATGATTTTCCATTGAAAATCCATCAATAGTCATCCCCTCCCGCAAAAAGAAGGAGCACTCGTTTGAATATCAGCATGAGGACAGTCGGTCGTAATCAACGTGACATGGTCGATCGCATCAAAACAACAGTCATTCGTGCCAGTAATCACGACGTACGATTATTTTCTGCAATTTTTCCATAGGCTGAAATGATTTGCCAATAATTAGGATGCCAACCTCTTCCACGGAACTCTTCTATTGACTTCCAGTAATCATAAAACTATCGGTCTGGCTTCATCATGGTTCTGTGTTAACTAGGAATGGGTAGCGCTGCACCTTTGGACTTGTCTTTCACTCGAATGAAGCTGTGTAAAAGTAACTCGCGGTTTCATTCAAGAACACAGTCGGGCACTCGTTTGCCGCTCAAGTAGAAATTCCTTTTCATACGACCACGAGTGAAATAGGCAAGGGCTTCTCGAGGGGTGTGTGTATATTAAACGGAATTGAAATATTCAATTTAAGCTCAAGTAAATTAAATGTACATTGAATTCAACATGAATTTTTTTGCTTGCTTTGGTCCATGTTCTAGCAGGTAAAATAACTTCACTGAAATATAAAGTAAATATTTTTATATTCCTTTACAGAGTTGAGCCACGATCTCTGGACAAATCTGTGAACACGACAACGGTGGATTTAGCAAGTACGAAATATGAGTCGTACACGTTCCCCATGTCCAATTTGCGCTGTACTAGCCTACACATCGAATAACTCTTATTGGAGCAAAGGCTTAATCCTTTACAATGTGTTTATAGCCCGTTGAGCTTTAAAAACCCTCCAAAAAGTCAAATTTTTGTTACAGGGCTTAAGTATGTGGCTTTTGTTTGTTTCACACTTAAAAACGTCACCGTTCATAGTATCAAAGAAAATATATATATATATCAGTTATCGAATGCCTACTAAAAATATTTAGTACACTAGGCCGATAGCACTTGGGTTTGTGAAAGGCGTGCGTAGAATAACATGAATTTGAGATGAATCTGGTGTACCCGTTACAGTGTAATGTTGGGTTAATTGAGCTTGATGTACGTGAGTACCCTTTAGTTGAGCAGGTTGTGTGCTCATGTATTAACCCAATCGAATACCTATGCATTCCTATGCCTCGCCGACAAGAGTGGCGTACATATTCCAGAGCTCAACGCAGTTTCAATGTGACTGTTTGTTAAGCGGTGAGTAATGGGCTCTATCTCACACGACCTCCGCTTCAATCAGATTTCGTTTCTCAAACAATCGAGTGTTGAATTGAGAGAATATGCGTTGAATTGAGAGAAAACGCGTTGAATTGAAAATGCACCTGATAAGCGAGCGTTAAGTTTTTTTTTCGGATCCGGTAAGCTCTTGGGTCGAGTGTGCACCGTGTAGAACAGAAGGACCCACTCCATGAATTGGTTGCACACGAACATGTGGACTCGGCAACAACATTCACGAGTAAAGAGTGACATTTACGCATGACCTTAAAAGCGACTGATTCTCATCTCACTTGCACGGTGTATCGACGAACTGCGCCGGCGTCGAGCTCTCGCGAACTGCGAACATGAAATTGACATGTCCGACGGCAGAGAAATCGATAAGTTCGTGGGTCTGAAAACAAGCAACGTAGAATCGACGGTGCAGTGGACACGAGTTTCACGAGGCGTTTGAAATCTGAGAGCATTTTCAAATTTTTCCCCGAGTGAATGGAATAAATATCCTCATTATAAGCATTATCGAGAGCAGGATTGTAAATCGCGAGCAAATGAGATTTGCATATATGTACATGTCCGCCAACGTAGCTACCGAAAATTTACTCGGAGGTAAGCGCTAAGTTTCACGATAAATAAATCAAAAGTATTCAATGTATTGGTGTTGATTAAAAACCTTTGCGTGTCACGTCGTGGCATGTAACATCGTCGCGTGTCAGTCAGGTCGTCGCGTGTAACGTCGTCCCGTGTAACATCGTCGCGTATCACGCCGTCACGTGTAACGTCGTCGCGTATCACGTCGTCACGTGTAACATCGTCGCGTATCACGTCGTCACGTGTAACGTCGTCACGTGTAACGTCGTCACGTGTAACGTTGTCACGTGTAACGTCGTCCCGTGTAACGTCGTCCCGTGTAACATCGTCCCGTGTAACATCGTCTCGCGTAACATCGTCTCGTGTTACGACGTCGCTTGTCCCGTCGTCGCGCGTAACGCCGTCAAGTGTAACGTCTTACGATTTAACGATTTTGGGCTTAACGATTCAGGAATCATATCTCCAAGGAACTAAAATTTCAAGCTTCGTATTTATAGAACTGAAGTTCTTGATTTCAAATCACGAAATGAAGGCGATACTCTGTGGGGCGGTACTCTGATGAGTATATCCCTACAAAGAGCGTCGCTACAACGGATGTTGTGTACGAGTACAAATTTCCTAATGTGAGTGGCACCGTTGGAAACTAAGACGTTGGATGCGATTGTGTGTTATTCCATTGTTAGTTACGATGTTAGGATGAAAAAACCTATAACAAAATCACCATTGCTCCTACTGTCGTGCAGCTGCAAGTGCACATGCTCAAGCGTTGGTCAGGGGTCAAAAGACGGACGCCCGATTGCTGACGACAGAACCCTTGCCGGAAGAAGTCCTGATCAGGTATTGAAGTCACGCTCTGAGGCGGTCGCAACACCCCAGTAATGCCATAGCAATATCCATTAGGGCTTAAAAGAAGCCCTCGCGGTTTCTGCAAGACATTATCACGGGACCCACTTCCATTATTCTTCATGAGCAACTTGTGAAGATAAAGGCAACCTAATTTAGTTCATTCTGACGGAGGCGTTGTCGGTTTTGTAAGCCGCGTGTAAATAAGCCTGATCAGAGAGATTAGTCAATAAAGTGTTGCCTTTTTCTGGGTGAAGTGATCGCATCAGCACCCCCGCCGAGCGCAGGCCGTAGGCCTCTTTCCCCTGATTTGATGGCACGAGAACCAGCCCCATCGGCAGCGTCTTGCTAGCAAGGCGCTCATCGGGCGTGCGGTGCGTGTGATTTGAAGGGAAACGGTGAGGGAATAGCAAGATGGTTGTTCGGAAAAAAAATTTGAGATGCATTGTAATTTAAATTCAATTTTTATTTTAGGGAGATGATAAGCCCGCACTAGCGCTGTACGTTTAGCGATTGACGGAACGTTATTGACATTTTTGCACGATTTTATTTTGGAATTGACTAAAGGTGTTAATGAGAGCAATTTCTCATCGGCTGTCAGAAAACAACTAATTCAAATTTTTCAAATCACTTTCAATAATTTCATTTATTGACTATTAGCTTACGTTAAAAATTACTATTGCACTTGAATGCTTGAACATGACCGTCTCGTTTCTTGAATGAAATGTTTAATTAATTTTTAAAAAATTATACCTGTAGAGGTAATGCAGAATAGTCCACACCTCTGCAATGTGGATAATTTAGCCTATGCGTTGCATGAGCATTGAAATGAATTTACGTTTTATGTTCACAAACAGATTTGCTGGCAAGATAAACTGCCATGACGATAATGAATTTGAAAGCATGCAGATAAGCGTATAGTAAACTAGTTTCTAAACCGTCTTAATGCAATGTGAAGCACTCACCGCTCTATTATCCAGATTAACAGGAGTACAAAACTCGAACTACCTTCCTTCGCTCTAGGTATTTAAAATTCTGTGTAAAAAATTACTTAAATTATGCAAGCCTTAAGACCCGAAAGCTAAATCCTGGCAGCGACATTGTTAAATAAGCTCCAGCGTCGATCTTCATTTGTTCGTCGTTTTGTCGCCCAAAAGGCAATGCCTCCCTCCGACCACCTGACAATCTAGTTCTCATGTCCAGGTGCAATTTTTGCAGGGGCTTCAGTCACCTCGGTAAATTGTTTTGATCTGACGCTTCGGATGTTTGTCAGAGTTTTTGTGAGCGATATTTGCCGCTCAACCGACGAAGCTTCAATCAAGGAATCTGTCGTGTGATATATTGTTCACCTTCTTGTCGATTATTCAGCGGCTTTCCGTGGCTACATTACTTGGGCTTGGGTTTCTCGGGAACCAACATGGATATTTGAACACAAGTCACCAGTATAAGCTCACAGAAAAGAACCCGTCTATCATCTGGAGGAAAACTCTCACATTTTCAATATTTAAGGATTTGATGGTGTAGTGCTCAAAAGAGAAGAGATGATATTTTATGGAATCAAAAACTATTTTGATAACATTCCTGGCCATAAGTTGTTAGTGAGGAAGAATGAATTTAGCAAGAGGCAGTGCTTCGCATTTCAGAATTGGGGTTTTTCGCTTCCTGATATCAAACTCAGAAGCTTTAGACAGAATTGCTAGATTATTTCCAGTTATTTCCCAACGATTTTGTACATATATAATGATCCGATATACAGCCGTAAGCTAGGGAACTGAATCCACAAAAAATGCTGCTCATGAGAACTAGTATCAGTGTCTTAATATCTCCCGCATAAGCTACAATCGTTTTTACTTCATTTGAACAGATGGTGCCTCTTAGAAGTGGGCGTACCCAACTGCCTGGTGCTACAAAATCTGGAGGTATAAATTTATTGTAGTCTTCTGCAATTATGTTGTAAATTTATTGAAAAAAAAGGTAGCAGCTCAGTACTCGAAGCTACACATCCTCTTCGGGAAGTATCGAGTGTACAGAAGAGTGTAAAATATTTAGGTAGTCTTACACGAGCGTATGTTTTGTGTCATCCTCAACCGGAAATTGAAAAATTGCTCATCGTGAAAATTGACGGCAATATATTTAATGACTCGTATACCGTACCAACAAAGAACACGATTTAATTTCTTTCATAATTTTCACTTCAATAATTACGATAAATATAATTGTCAAGAACTCCGAAGAAAACAATAGGTCATACACGAGCTAAACGTTCATATTTAACAAATGCTATTTGTCAATGTCAAATTCTCGGAAAGCCGAATACTGAAATTAAAAAAAAAAAGTTTGAATTTCCTTCATCGAAAATTAGTTCCAACTGCAAACTTCACACCTTGATCACACTGATCCAAAACGCACGCACCAGACCGCTCTTCCTTCGACTGAACTCTCGAATTGCGACGTCTAAGGCGCCTGCGGAAGTGAACTGGACGAAGTGAATTGTGCTCGACACATCTTTTGTAGGCGAGTCTTGCACGTCCACATGGCATGTCCCGGGACCATTGCAAGCTCGCGGAACGACTCCAAGAATAGGGAAAGATGTCATATTAAAATCAATCATAAATGTAGACACGTATTTACTCAGGACATTAAGTCGCATTATCAAGAGGCAGACCACCCATTTGCGGCGAACAGTGTGCGTGGTGAATTTTGTAATTTCTAGAAAAGATGTCAGGGAGCCTCGGTGACTTCGCAAGACGTCCTGTAATTTGGTAATGAAGCGAGAATTAGAACCCGTCTCAGTATGATATTCACTAGATAAATACCTCTCCATGTTCGCTTTGAATGACCTTTTCTCCTTATTAAACGAATGAAAAAGGCTACATGTTTGAGGGAGGGAAACCAAAGAAGAAATGAAGCTGAACTTTTCCAGGATGTTAAAAATATGTAAAGCATTTCTGTTAATATTTTTTGAAAATATTATAGAGAACTCATATAAGCAATTGCAACGTTCCTGAAAAGAATAATTCAAAAGAAAATCTCGGTGAAAACTAACATTTATTCGAACTTGCAAAGGAGCAACAAATCATTAGACGCACAGGAAATATTTCGACAATCAGAACTGATATTTCGCGTTCACGAATTTGAGAGATTCAGCCGAGCAAGAAAGTCGAGTTTGAAAAGAGTTTAGTGGCAGGCTCACAAGGCAATCCACTTGGTGCTGAGTTCATCCGTTGCTTTTCTAAGGCATGAATCAAGGGCAATTGATCAGTGCCCTGAGCCCTTCCTTCTGCATCTCGCTTTCGAATTTATCGATGAAGCTTTGGCAAGAACGCACGACGGCAAAGGAAGTTTACAGGAGTCATACGTTTTGCTGATTTATTTCCGAGGTCATATTTATTAGGCTCGTGAATCCTTCAGTATTACATGAACATAACTGGCTAGGGGCATCCGTCGCCCTCCCAGATGAGAGCCAAGTCTTGCTCCCACGCCCATAAAGCAAAACAAAGTGAAAGAAGGCAAGGCTACAGAACAATAAAATTGAAATCTTCGAAAAAAGACGTGATTCATATGATCTAGGCATGAAACGGGAATTCTTGCAAATTACTTTTAAGTGATCCGGAACGCAGGAAAAACTTGTTAACGGATTTTAATTCTTGTGTGAATTTACGTCCCGCATTTATCGATTATTAAATTAAAGCAAAAAAACGAGCAAGGCCGATGTTAAATTCCCAGTTATTTCAGGGAAACAAGCAAGGTAGGTTTTTTTGTAATCAAATGTGCAGTTAGTTACCGCTTCCCTCCACGGGATGAGGTTGTACACTAATGAACAAAATATGGACATGTATGCTAGAAGTCGAGGGTGCACCATACAGGATGTCGAATTTGAATAAAATTTCATCGGTGGAAAATCGCTCCATGGCACACCGCATACAAAGTATTGTATGAAAAGCTAAAATTAAATAATTGAAATAAAATAAAATCAACATATGTTAAATGGAGGCCTTCAAACTTCACAACTCAAAAGGATCACCAAGATAAGAGATGCCATTATATATAAAGTGGATCAAATTTCTGTAGAAACTATTTGCCGCTAGTTTTTTATCGTAAATTCTTCGTCTCATTTCGCCATTGAAGTCTCCATAAAACTACAGAACAAATTTTTCGGTCGAGTAGATGCTTCATAGTTCAAATGACTCGTGTCACGTGTGTGGCACGGGTGAGGAATTCTGACACAATCCCAAGACGAAATGAATAATGAAATAAAATTCTCTGAAAGCGTTTTGGTTTCGAGTTCAAACTTTCTTTTTCTGTAAACGGAAGTACGTGATTGTTCAGTTAAGCACGCTTATTTACACTGGTAGGACAGAAGGGAGTGGGCACTTGAGATTTATTCCTCTACAAGTGTCGTGTATAATTATCGTGCGTTTGAAGCAGTTTTTTCTTGTGAAGTTACATACTATGTTCTACGATTTCACTTTGTCTACCATTACTCACATTCTGTTGAAGTTTTAAATATGCCGGCTAGCCAGAAGTTTAATAAGAAATGGATTTTAAAGTGAGGAATAGCAAGTGTCTCCCACTGTCTACATGATAAATAATTTACATCTTCATCGAAGTTTCTTTCCACCCATTTCAATGCGATGGATCCCACAATGCGCAACACATGTTTTTAACCTAAGTAGATCTCACAAATGCAACAGTGACTGTCGTGAAAGACAAGGAGCATCCCTCATAACACCGCCCAGTCTGCCACAGCTCAGTTTTGTGAGATCTCGAGACCTCGTCGTACGATGCTCTCAACTGAAACTACATTAACCTCAGAATTCCTCGTTTTCATTTCTCAGGTGAGTTTCATAAACTCTCATTACTTACACACACTCACGATCCCTCATAACCAAGTGGCTTTCACAGCGCCTCACAACCAAGCGGCCTTCACAGCGCCTCACAACCAAGCGGCCTTCACAGCCCTTCACAACCAAGCGGCCTTCACAGTGCCTCACAATCAAGTGGCCTTCGCAACGCCTCACAACCAAGCGGCCTTCACAGCGCCTCACAACCAAGCGGCTTTCACAGTGCCTCACAATCAAGTGGCCTTCGCAACGCCTCACAATCAAGTGATACTCATATTCTGCGGTAAGTTTAGGATATTCCCTTGTCTTCATTAATCTATTACTCATTCCACCCCCACGGTCTACGCAAATATCATATAATAATGCTTCTAGCCCAATATCATCGAATAGTAATGTTTCTAACCCAATGTCATATCATGATAATGCTTCTAACCCAATCATACAATAATAATGCTTCTAACCCAATGTCATACAATTATAATGCTTCTAACCCAATGTCATATCATAATAATGTTTCTAATCGTCGCTCGTCACTTCTCACCCCCCTCATCACACCTGGTACACCACGGGACCAGTTCACCACCCACCATCACCACAGCAACCCACAAACATCAACGCGTACACAGTATCACTACCACACAATCACTTGTCACTCTACCCCCAACTGATATTAATCCTTTGAAACAGTTCGGGAATGATCAATGTTGCTATCGGATCACACCATTAAAAATACTAACTACCTCTCACTACATCTTACTCTTACCCAAAACACCAACACACCACATCTTACTCATACCCAAAACACCAACACACCACATCTTACTCCTAGTATACAACGCATGTCTTGCGTCACGCTCCACAGTTACAACCTCCAGCACAGACTACACCACGTCACACCACCTACGATCACCACTCACAGCCTCACCACTCCTCGCTACCCTCGTCACAACTCACCACTCTTTGCTGCCCCTCACCACTCCTCGCCTCTCCTCGCCACCCCTCACCCCACCTCACCCCACCTCGCC
>VOMN01074994.1:0-11617 GCA_014899125.1 Orchestia grillus
CAGTGCCCTGAACAGCGAAAGCATCGGTTTCGATTCTCGTACCCTGAAGACTCGCAAGATCCAATCCATTTGTCACTGGCATTTTTCACTGTTAGGTCGATATGTTCCGGGAATCGTCCGCTGTCCTCGACGATAACACACAAATCTCTAAGGCAGCTTTTTTATTTCCAGACCCCCTTCCGTTTTGTATGAGAACCTGTGGTCTGGTTGAGCTACAAACTGGACCCTGGCAGGGAGAGACTCCGCACAAGAAAGAAAAGCAAGCAAATGCAAATTAGAGACAGCGTGGCACCTCATTCACGACTAAATTCAGCACCACTTCAGAACACGACCTACAATCGCTCGCGTCAAAGCCTGCTTCATGAAGTGCTCTCTCGCTCCTGCGAGCCAGGAGGTACAAGGACCTAACAGTGACACGCACCGTGCCCAGTGTAAGGGAAATTAATCCTGAAAGCACTTTAGGATTTCCCCCTATTAAGTTTTAATCTCCTCAATCTAAACTAAAGCTCGCACTGGAATTCCTTTGCTGACAGACGACGAGCGCCAGGTTAAATTTAGAAGAACTTCAGTCGCCCTGAAGTGCTGCGCCTATTGCTTTTAATCTTTATTCGATCAAAAAGTTCTTCAATTTCTTTGTTTGGGAACCATTTACAAACAACTTATCTTTGAAGAGATACTTACGAAAAAACTAACTGTTGAAATAATTTTTTCTTTATTTCTCAATTTTCACATTTTTCCCTCATATTTCCCCTAGGACACTTGCTACGCACTTTGCGTCACCTTATTTTGCCACCTCTCTGCTTAGTTCAGCCGTGTTTTGCCCCAATGCCCCAGAGGATCCTAGTCGGTTCTTTGAGGACTTTGAGGACCGGCTGCTGGGATGAAAGATACATCTCAGTCGGGGAAATACGCGAACCGAGGAAAATTACTTCCATGGTTCAAGGAACACCATGTAGGTATTTATGGACACACAATGCTTGTATTTGACACGTTACGTGTTTGTTCGCCGACGAATTCATTCGGTGGTGACACAAAAGTATGAAGACGAAAAACATCCATGAAAGACTATGAATACAAATATAATTTCAAAACAGGTTTTCGGCATCACTTCGGCTTCGGTGACAGCGGTACGTCGGTTTGCAAAAACAAGTTGTCGGCCTTCCACACTACTTCTCAGAGCGGATCTTGGAAGTACAGATCCTTCCTTTTAAAAGTTCCTTCGTCCGAAAAAAGACTCGGCCGTCAGCGTCCAAAGAGCTAGTTGTAAAACTTTCCTTGCTTTGTAAGAACTCACGGCAAAGTAATTCTTGGTGCAAAATTCTGCGACAAACAAGAAGTTTCTTGAAAGATGAATGTAGAGTTGGTAGCGGAAAAAGTCGGCTGAGGGCGGAGGGGGGTGAACTTTTTAGTAAAGACGGCAAGGAAAAAAAAGTGAATCAGAGTTAATTTTTTTATTCCGGCCGACAGGTTCAAAGGATATGACCAATTGTGAAGAAAATGGTGAAACTTCTTGGGAACTTGTCTAACTTGGGTGCGGAAACATTTTTCAATTTATTTAAAAATGAGTGAGAAAATATAAGCAATCATTCGCGAAAATCAAAAGATAAGCCTTTTCAAATAATATAAAATATCGACTGAGCAGCAATTTTAACGGATCTAAGACCATTACACATGAATTGCTCATGCACTAACCTGATTTCAAAATTTCTCTTTTTAATGTACCATCATAGCCAAATGCTACAAACAGCCTACGCACCCAAGTCGAACAAACTGCCCTCAATTGGACAATTAGCACGATTGGATTTGACGCAAAAGACGAGAGACATATGGACGAGTCCGCCGCTGAGGTTCGTGCGGTTCGACAAAAATAACCTCGCTAAAAGACGGCCTCTGATGCACAAACTGCCGCGTCGGCCATTACTTCCAGGTGATGCAATGCCCGTTGCACAGCCTCCATTCCTTACTGGATTACACGGGTCGGACCTCCGCCCCCGCGCTCGTTTCTCTCGCGTACCGCTCTATCAAAGCGAATTACTTTCTTTACCAGCCTGAAAAGATCGTTTCATTCAGCTTCCTTCCATCATATGCTGTTTTTTTCAATTCAGCGAGCGCATAGTTTCCTACGATGAACACATGTACGTGAGATCACATTCAATTCCCAAATTCATCATTTATTCCAGTTTGCATTCACTTCTATGAACGCGATCACACTTTTTGAAAAGATATGACCTCCCTCTTTGCAGCATTTTGCATTCTCCTTAGCAAAGCCTGGGACCAGACACGTTTCTCGGATCTTTTCGGGCAAGAGATCGAGTTAATCGAGTTTTACTTCTGCAGTCGCACAAGTGTTTTAACTCAGGCGACTAGCAACTCAAGCACTAGAAATTGAAGAAAAAAATAGAAAAATCGAGCATGGAAGACGAGAGAGGACACAGAAAAAACTAAAGAAAAAGACGAACAGCAGGAGGAAACTCCGTCAAAATCTCTGTGGTAGCAACCTTCGCAACCAAATTTTTTCAAAAATAATATTTTAGGAACACTAATAAATACTTCACCAGGAAATTTTCCCAAAAACCTACACATAATTTCCCAGAATTATTCCTACAATTCACCTGCTCTTTTCAAATATAATTTCCTACAGGAACACATACGAATTGTTTCTCAGAGATATCAGGAGATAATTTGACGGCAATACCTGGAAAGCTCCTAGAGCCAGTATCGCTCAGTAAAGCCGAGAAATATTAGCAAATTGATTTAGTGGTCTAATTTTTATCTGGTCTTAAAGCAAAAAAAATTAACATAATAAGAGGAGTTTCCAGCAGGCGACGGAGCTTCAAAGAAACGACTTCTGGACCATGTAGAACCCTTCTCTCTGTTCTACGGGGCCGGTCCCGCCACAACGCGGTTGCTGGGCTGAGTTTTACTGCGTAGGGGAGTGGATTGCTGCAGTGTGCTGGAGAGGCGCGTACATCATTGTGGTGGAAAGGTTTGTACATCATTGTGGTGGAAAGAGACGCTCATCACTGTGCTGGAAAGGCGCGTACATCATTGTGGTGGAAAGGCTTGTACATCATTGTGGTGGAAAGAGACGCTCATCACTGTGCTGGAGAGGCGCGTGCATCATTGTGGTGGAAAGAGGCAGTCATCACTGAGCTGAAAAGGCGTGTGCATCATTATGATAGAAAGATACGCTCATCACTGAGCTGGAAAGGCACGTACATCATTGTGGTGGAAAGAAGCGCTGATCACTGCGCTGGAAAAGGGTGATCATCACTGTGGTGGAAAGAAGCGCTGATCACTGCGCTGGAAAGGGGTGATCATCACTGTGGTGGAAAGAGGTGCTTATCACTGGACTGGAAAGAGGCGCTCATCACCTTACTGGAATGCGATGTACTTCACTGCACTGGAAAGAGGTGTGCGTCACTGTACTGGAATGAGATGTGCATCAACGCACTGGAATGAGGTGTGCATCACTGTACTGGAATGAGGTGTGCATCACTGTACTGGAATGAGGTGCACTTCACTGCACTGTCGAGTGGAATACTTTACTGAGGAGTACTGTTGTCTATAACAACGTACCGTACCACACTGAGAGCAGTGCATTTCACCGTACTGTAAAGATGCGTACTTTATTCTACAACAGCCATAAAGTGTACTTTTGAATGGTGGACTTCACAACCCTGTCCGTAGAAGGTGTACTGTATTCCATTGTACTACAGAGAACATTGAGAACAATTCTTCCCGATAATGGTGCTATCTCATAAGTTTTTCAATTCTTTATTTTTAAACTTGACTGTGTGAATAATCTCACAAATTAGTTCAGAGACGTCTTCAAACTCGGCCAGCACTAGTTTTAGTAGTGTAGTGTATTTTGTTGACAGACGCACCAATATTTACTTCATTTTTTGACAAGGATAGAAGTAGATTTTTTTGTGCTAGTAACGCGATGGCAGCAAGTGTGCCACTCACTCTGCACAGTAATAAATGAAGAAATTCCCTAACTCAAAGTAAGCTGCAAAAATTCTATATTAAGATGTACAGGTACTCTCCTGTTCCTCGTTGTTTCCCTGTGGATGCGCTGATACTCAAAAAAGACCACGATGTATAGTCACTCAGGTGCTGGATTGGTAATTTGAACAAATCTAGCTTCAGCTGAAACTGATTGCATGTGTTGAGCTAACAAGTACCAAGACTGAGAGAGTTTAAATAAAATGTGCTGAAATTGAACGTATATATAAGTCAAGATTAAATACATGCGTCGAAACAAGACAATAAGTTTCATGACTAAATGCTTGCGTCAAGCTATGCGTTGAGACAATGCATGTGTTGAATCTAAATATAGCTTCAATTTCGTTTATCGCCACAATATCTCTGCTCCCCGAGAGTGAATTTCTGTCCTGTTCTTGCAGAGCAGAACAAAAGCTTTTTTCATCCCAGATGCGTCGTGCTTGTCTCTCTGGGTTGGATGTATTTTTGGCATAAACTACACAGAACATTTATTTGTCTGTCTCTATATATGCGCGCATGAAAGTTGGAAATTATTCAAATCTACCCACGAGTCTTGAGAACAAAACACGTCTGTTCAGGAAAGCGTTTTTAAATAGACTGCTTTGCGCATTACTTATTCATTGTATTTTTTGCGTACGTATACAGACCCACGGTCCCACGAGACATTCCCTGTCGTCCTTATTTTACGCGCCACCAAACACGGCGTGTAAATTAAATGAATTCCAAGTCCCTGGGGCGTTTTCAAGCAGGGAATCGATCTTATTAAATGCAAAAGGTCACTTCAGAAAACCAAAAACACTCGGTATTTTCCATCAAATGACCATATCACAATACAGCTACATGAAAATAAATTAATTAAAACTTGATACTTGGAAGTGTACTACCGTGACCGATACCTCCCTCTGCACAAAAACTGATCATATTCGTGTTTGCGAAGTTTCTCTCCGAATGAAAATTTTTCTTTATTTACTCGCAGTTGACATAAATTGCAGTATCTTTTACGGTGAGAGAAGGCCGGCTGCTCGCAGTGAAACGACCACACCACCTCGACAGTTACAGCTGGCGTGTCAAGGTTGGTAGCTCGAGCTAACTCGATTTTCTGTCTTCACAGTAAGGATGAAAAAAGTTACACATTGAGATAGATGGACTGTGACCTCAGTAGATTCATAAGGGCCTTAAGATAGAGTGTACTGACCTTAGCAGCTGGCAGCCGTGCCTTGCTCAGTACCACAATGTTTAGAGTAAATTAATTATTAATGATGGCTCGATATTCTTGGGTAAACTTTTACGCGAGAAAGAATCGTTACCATGGTAAATTTCTGCCAAGTGCAGGATCACACGTTATTAGTGATGGCTCGATATTCTTGGGTAAACTTTTACGCCAGAAAGAATAGTTACCATGGTAGATTTCTGCCAAGTGCAGGATCACATGTTATTAATGATGGCTCGATATTCTTGAGTAAACTTTTACGCCAAAAAGAATCGTTACCATGGTAAATTTCTGCAAAGTGCAGGATCACATATTAATTTTGTCCACCACTTTTTACCTTTAGCCCAACAGTTTGGCAGTCCCTGAACACAACTCACAACTTCCTCGCACAAAAATCCCCGTGAGCTTAGGACGGTCTCTCCCACCGCGCCAGTCTCTCCAATACTGTGCAGTCCTGTGTTGCGCCTGACAGGTCCTCCTTTGGTACTGGCTCCAATTTATGGCCATGAATTTTGTTAAGGAAGAAAGATTTTCGTCCGCGGAAGAAATCTTTTCTTGAGCAGGAACTTTACCCGGAGGAAGAACATCACCTCGGGGACTTTGTTTCCAGTAAACGTATTTCTTTCCGTAAAAGTTGTCCTTTAAGAATAATTGCGAAAGACGTATGATTTTACAAAAAATGATGCTTTACTAAAGAAGGAATTAATAAAAACTAGCTTGAAATTCTTCAGGAATAAGAATTTTCTAAAGAGGAATATGTCCCTGCCGAAATGGGGATCGATTTTTTCTGATTCGTGAAGAATATTTTAGGATATAGCGATGACTGATTTGCAAGAACTGGCGATAATTACATAAATAAACTCAGTTTCTTCGCTTTGCGTTCAGTCGCATATGAGCGTTGTCTACGGCCTCGACGCACTATGCCAGTACCTCAAGCAAATAATTAGCCCACCCCGTAACTGATCGGTACAAGCCTGACTCCTATCGGCGTGGTGTTCAGCTGGGTAGCACTTTCTTGCCGCATTGAATTTCGACACTTGCAATGAAAGCTTCGATTCCGAAGTTTTCTGTTGCACACTGGACTTTGAAAATCCGTGCATCAGCAAAACACGTATATGAGACTGCAAAGGAAATGAGCTAGTTGATGCGATGTTGACGCTTAGACTGTACTTGGTGATAAAAACTTGCTACGCTGAAATGAAAGTCTACCAACCTTGATTGTGTCGACTTATGAGATGATTTCCAACTTACATTTTCTGCGCTAAATGTATTCGCTTTAGAGACAAGTTACTTTTTGTCGCCTCAGGAGACGCAGTCGAGGGCTAGTCGAGAAGAGCAGAAAGAAGGCGTACCGAGTCACCGAATAAACCATTAACGAACGCAAATTAACGACTAAAATTTTTTTTGATTAATAGAATTAAACTTGCACGAGTATCGTCAACGCGCTACAATTGGCGTAGCGTGTTGACAAAGAATGACCATCCTTAATTTCTGACCTCGGGCACTTTAGGTTGACTACGTCAAATTTGCTAGGAAGGAAAATTTGAGAATTTATTCTGTCTTTCGACCGTAGGATAACGCGATTGTATTTGGACGTATTTTTTCTGGGCGAAAATGGACTCCTCACAATTAACCTGGAATCAAGAAAGCCAAAAGTTGTGAAGAAAAATTCTAGCCTGAGAAAACAGCAAATCCAAAATAGTGCTGTAAGACAAAGTAAAGAGCATTAAGACTTCCTGAGAAAATTCACAATTCAAGTGGAGCTTTAAACTTTATCTCCCCAACGTGAACGATTATTCAACAGGGACAGATGAACAGCAATTATAGCATGAACCGAACACTCAAGCCATTGACGAGAAAAAAATACCGTCATGTTGAGTAAAACGTGTTCTACAATCTCTCTTCCGGATCTCAACCTGAGCTAACTCAACTCGATTTACAAATTGGCCACTCAAAGCTAGCGTACTCGACCATTTGGAGCGTTTTATTATTCAGAATAACAGTTCAAGCCTCAACTAGGGTCTTTCAGCTGATGCTGGCAGGCAAACGTATCAAAAGTTTTTATAGTAGTTTGCAGGAAGAGCACTGCAACTGCCCATTTTTGCATTGCATGCAGGAGAGATGTTCCAGTTCGTTTGTACTTTTTGAGGGCTTTCCTCGCCGAAAGCGTTTGCTCAGGAAAGAACTGTTATAACTTTCGCTGGCGTGAATTTGAAAACGGCTCTTTTTATTAGCGGTGTCAGAAGTATTGCAAGCATTTGATGTCAGGTTGTGAAAAACGTTGTTACAGGGAGACTGCGAGTCTGATCAATAATCAAGGCAGCCATCATGATACAAGCACCACTGGCACATTGTTTCAAGCACAATGTTCCAAAATTGGTGGAAAAGTACAATGTCAGATTTTATGATGTTTTAAGAATGTATAAGCCAATGATTATGAAAACATTAAATTCAAACGTAGCCTCCATTGTTTTTAAGGACTGCATTCTATTTGTCAACAAGCTGATGTTTTCCAATTTTTTAATCACGACTAGTCAAGGAAGGAAGATATTTAGGAGCCCAAGCTATAAATTAAATTTGCTCTGACTGTCTTCAGGGGACGATGTATGTTTTAGCAAAACAACGTATGCTGCCAGCTTGTATTGTACATAGAATACAAAAATGAATTTTTTTAAGTTACACAATTATAGCAAGGAGCGTGCATGGGGAGCAACCAATGAGCAAAGCAAAAAATTATTATGCAATATCGAAGTATCTTTTATTTCCTGAGGCTAATTTATGTATAAAATACTTGGAAAACTTTTCGAGGATACTTATTATAAGCTGTTTACATAAATTCAACATTATACAAATTGAAGGAATGGTTTTTTCACCATGAATACTAATATACAAGGAAGAGTTAGTTTCTCCTTTGAACCTTGTTCGCATGCGCAGTGATCCGCTTTTCAAATTTTGCATCGTTTCACCAACACAACATGCCTAGCAGACATTACAGTTGAGCTCATTAATTAGGTCAGCTTTTTCTCTAATAAATCTTATCATCCTTTATGAAGTTCCCTTTGAATGGTAATATTTGATTAACGCGCGAATTTTACGTTAAATGGCCACAACAACCGCTATACTCCTCCTTAGGTACATTTGATGTACGGAACACTGACATTTCATTTCTATCGATAAGCGATGGCGACTTAATTAGTTATATTTTCATGGTCATGTTGATGTAGGTGGCATTGAGGGCTTTCATCTTTACCAGGAATTATTTTACTTTCACATATCTGCGATGTTGTTTACTTCATCGCTTTCGTTTTCTGCATTGCAAAGCGTTGGTACCCTCTTCTTTCGAGACTTAGCAACACTATTTGCTTAGAACAAGAGATGGTAGCTTTTAGCCCTCTGCAACACGCAAATGCGGAAATCGAGGATAGCTCTAGAGTCTCCTGACCGAGACACAGCGAGCAGATTGGGCACCAAGCGGGCTACTCAGGCAACTAATTTTCCAAGAATTCTAGACTTATGAACAAGTAATATATGCCATGCGTTTTATTTTTTCGAAAAAAACGAAGCGGTAGTGAAAGCGTTAAGTAAGAGATTCAGATATATTATACAACCATTATTTTCCATCTCCAACGTAAACTGTATATTTTCATTGAAGCTATTCAAGTGACTAAAGCAAAATTTCTGTCTCGGGGATAACAGTTAATACATCGGTAACGTGCAGTTTCCAGAATAAAATTTGATAATTTGGCTCGAAAAGTACATTTTCTTTACAAATTTAATCGTTATTTCTGTTAGCGTAAATGACACCGGGGATCCCATCGGGGTACTTTTTATCTGAACAAATTTTAGTAGTCTGTCGAAATTACCGGTGTTTAATTTCGGAGATTAATCTGTGCTAAACTACATTGGAGAGACTCAGTAAAATTTATAAGAGCATATCAATGAGCATGCGGACAATGTTCGAAGTAGGAACTAACTCTCCCTTGTATATTAATATTCACGGTAGAAAACTCATTCTTTCGATGTTCAGGATGTTCAAGTTACGTAAAACGTTAACCTTTAACACGTTGGCCGCGATTTCTCCATACAGGTAAAATATCATGTCGACAAAGATATCCGTAGAGAAGGTAAAAATGAAGGATTTTGTTTTCACTAATTTGGTTATCCAATTCATTTTCCTTCTAATCTAAATTAACTTATTCGAGTTCTGAACACAAATTTTTACGAAAACTTAAAATTTGTATTCATGTATGTTAGTGTTTTCGTTACGTTAGGTTAGATGATTACGTGTACCAATACAGCGCACATCGCGGCCAACGTGTTAATATTCTCGAAAAACTGTAGAGGCAGTTTATAGCATAGAAGTGTCATATAAAATAAACAGACACATTTATTTCGTAATAATATATTCTCTGAGTCATTGCCCGCTCCTCATGAACACTTCTTGTTACAATTGCTTAGTTTAAAACTCAATTTTTGTGTTCTGTATACAAACCGACAGCATAATCTCTGAAGCAACCCCTGAAGACAAATCAAATTTTACCGAAAGCTTGGGCTCAGAAATATTTGTCTTAACTAACCCTAATTAAAAACTGAAAAAATGAACTACTCAAGACGTCCGCTATTCGCGCTGCCGTGAAACTCATAAATGCCACGCTCGTAAAATTCCTTACAGTTAGAAGCAAAGTATAAATGTAAACATTTTTAATCTTTCCTTATGATGTCAACCTAATCCTATCCAAATTATTTCGTAAAACGCAAAATGAATTGACCAAATTCAGGAAAATGTAAAAAATGACGTAATATATTCCAATCACGTTCTTCTCGGAAATTTTGCCCACAATAACTCATAAGAAGGAAGCAAAACGTAGTCGCCGATTCACTGTAGACAGCCCGTGCAGGACCTACTCTCCATCACTGAAACATTTCCGCTATTCTCCAGTCTGTGTAGCACAGTCGCGTGAGCAGCGTTTAATTGTTCTGCAAATTCCTTAGTGGTCATGGTGGAGTATCTGAGTCAACGCCTACCAACACAGCACTATCAAGTCTGTTAGGCGACCGCTTCTGACTTTTCCTTCGAACTGAAATCTGAACTTCAGAAATGGGATGACAACCCCCTGCTACTTCTTTGATTCACTGCATTAGGCCCATAAGCACTGTGAATAGATTTTGCTGCTGTAATTGCATCGATACGTTCATGAAACTGAGAGTAAAACATTTCTATTGGGATTTTTAGATAGGGACAACAAGGGTGAGAATTTTGAAATAATTAGGAATAAAATTTAAATAACTTGAAAGAAATGGCATGGAGTAGTAACAGAGACACTTTGAATCATAACAAGAGACAGAAATTGGCTAAATTCTGTGTGAAAGATTTTGCGCAAAATCGGTTACTGCTTTTGCACAAACCTGACCGCCTTTTTCTCCGCGTTTGAAAAATCTGAAGCCATCGACCTTCTAATGCCTTACTGGAATTACGATTTCTTCATTGATGGTTTGCCAATAAAAGTAACCTGATTTGTATCCCGACCAAAATTTTCTAAGAATGATGAGAAAAGTCAGTCATACGATCCAGGAGCAGATTGTAATATTTTGCTGATAAGTTCACTTTTAATTTTAGACACTCCAATTGAAGGTCGTTATAGGTCTAAGCTTTGCAGTTCCGCCTAAGATGCATGTGCCAAAAAATCCCAAACATACATCGATTGTAATAAACGTGGTAGGATAAGAGATTTTGAGAAATGAGTGGTACTACTGAACGATTTAGGTAACTTTCAAAATGCTACTTCGTCCCTAAGTTACGATAAAAAGTACGCACACTAACCACCGTAGGCTGCCAGACTGTGAGCTATTTGAATGCGTACAACAGGGAGGCACAGAACAATGGAAACTTTTGAAAAAATAAGTAAAACATAAAAATCCAACAAAAGCATTTCAGTGACAGCAATCCCACCACTATAATTTGTCTTTTAAAAAACGGTTATCTAAGTTATCCATAGTTGAAAATTACGTCCTGTGGATGGCATCTTCCTCTACGTATAATGGGTCAAACTAGCAATCATAACGTACCAAATAATTTACATTTTTGCTATTAAACATATTTCGAAAAACTTTAGAGAAATGCAAGTTCTACAGAAGAAGATCAAGCACATTAGGTAATGTTTAATGAACAAGAATTTTTTGAAAATGTTCAATTAAAACAATTGAAATGAAAACAAAAGGTAGCAAAAAAGTATTGGTAACAAAGTTTTAAAATCCTCGAACGACTCAATTCAGTACGATCAAAATGTTAAAAAAATTAAAAAATTCTGCCGTTTTCTATAAAATTCCAAAACAGCTTCCATTGTCTAAAAGGAAACCGGTTTGGTTTTCAGAGGAAACAAATTCCGCTCAAGTAATAAG
>VOMN01074997.1:0-10608 GCA_014899125.1 Orchestia grillus
GATACAAAAACGCGAGATCGAGTCTGTCGAATCAAGACGGTAAGACAAATACAGTACAATCAGGAGTTCAGGGTATGACTTAAAGAAGAAGGCGAATAAATCCCAGCACATGAGTACTTCGTTCCTGTGAAATGGCAATGAATGAGAGTTTGAGAGGGAGCATATGGCACACAGCTGGCAAGAGGGCAGAGTTACGAGTAGCTAGTGGAGTTCAGAGGATGGGTGACGTGTCGCAGCAACGCGCTGAACCCCTAACAACTGTTCGTTTAAAGCGCGACGTGTTCAATCCAATTTCTATTTCACGAGGGAAATAGGTTTAAATAGAGCTTTGAGGTTCTACGTTCAAATGGCAGCTGAAACGAGCAAAATGGCGAGCGGTATCAAACATGTGCCTCCAAAATGTCCCCCTGGAGGTACCCAAAGACTCATCTCGAAATGAGGTCCGAGAAATATGAGTGCAGACGTGTTTCACGAGGAGCAGGTGGTGGCCAGGAAGCAAAAGGCGCCTTGACCCTGTCTCCTTGGTGGCACAGCTGGTGCGGTGGTGCGCTGGGCACCAGCTCCATCGCCTTATCCACTTTTGGGACTCGCCACTCAATCGGACTTTCTACTGATCGTCGAGTCCACGTGGTGAACTAAGCTGATTTGAAGTTTGCTTAGCTCGATGCGCTTGTTGTCTGGGAATGTAGTTCATCGGGATGTGCCCGCAAGTTGTATGATGAGTTCAAAGTAGTCGCTCTTTAATTTTCCCTGATTTCTGTGAAATTTTTTTGCTGAAAAAGTCGGTTTGGGTGTTCAGTTTTTATAAACTGTAGTCAAAAGTAATTTATGCAATTGAATTGTCCTAACTTGCTCTATTAAAATAAATAAAAACATTCTTTAGTCACTTAAAATGTCAAAAATAAGATGAATGAATACCGAGGCTGATGCCCAATTGATACCCTGGAGACCTCGGATGGGAATGAATAATAAATTTAATTACTTCTTTCTTTTCAACTTTCCCACGAGACTCCCTCAATGCTCCTTCTTTCTGATGATCGCTGTCCCACGGCAGAACAATTTAGTGCTCATTTTTATATTATATTTAAAAGACAAATAGTGAGGTGAAGAAAATTTTCCATTTAGAGAGTTTTATATGTTGAAGCATTTCTATCCTACTCTTTCATTAACAGCACGTGATTAACGGATTAAAACAATTTTTCCTAACCGAAAAATTTGTTTCAATGCACACATACCTGAAATTTTCAAGAGATGCAATTGAGTAAACTTTGTGATAGCACGCAGGAAGGTGACGAAAACAGAGTATTGATGCCTTATTATGCTTCTACTTTATATGTTGTACTGTAAAATTCTGTAGATGCGATAAAAAATCATAATTTTTTTGATGCAGTTTTACTTAATTTAGGTGCCGTGATTTCAACTCGAAAACGGAAAACTGAAGCCATCGTTGTCGCCCGGCTCGTTAAGGGCCCTTCACACGCTCAGTCAAAGTCTGAAGACAGTGCGGAAGACACCCAAATATGGGCATCGAATGCTGACTCCAGAATTGAGACCAAATTAAGCATTCGATGCCCATATTTGGGTGTTTGTCGACACTGTCTTCAGACTTCGACTGACCGTGTGAAAGCTGTTTTACTAAACGTGCCTTCCGAGGGGCTTATCAACAGAATAAAAATCCCCGAAACTAAAATGACAATAACTTTTACGTTACATTCTAGCTTTTCTTCCCTAATATTAAAGTTTGTTTAGTATACTACATTGGTAACTGTATTGAAGGCGTTTCAGTCACTGGCTGAGCAGTGAATATGGATTTGAAATTTGCAACGGGAAAAATTCATGCTCTGGTGCAGCGTCATGAAAACATTTTGGGAAACTATACCGGTTGTGACACTGCCAACTTGCACAAGGCGATAGAGAAACAGAGTAACGGAATAGCTTGCTACTTACATCTTGTGCAGTGCAATTTTTAACTCATATCCCATCCTTAACGTACGTTTTGTCGGGACTAGGAGGCACAAATCCTTAAAAATTAAAGGGCACAAATCCGTAGAAGTCCTGTCGAATTACACCTCTAATTTAAACAGTCGATGTCGCATTCTGTATGATTCGTAACAGGTTCAACTTTTCTGTTATCATGTTACTGTCTATCTTACGTAGGAGAGAATCAAGGTTGCAATAGGCTAGCTTTACACCGTAATTTTTATTTTAAGCTGTGTACATAAAAATAACACGATATTTTGATTTAATATTCAAGTTTTCATGCTTAGCTCAGAGCTAAGAATTACAATTAAAAGTTTTGATGCGACTACCACATGTAATTTTAAGATTGTAATCTCACTGATCACAATTAGAAGTTTCAAAGCAAATCCTATGTTTTAATTTTAGGTCTGTAATCTTACTGATTGGAAACCCGATTGTACCAAGCTCTGTACAGGACTGATGTCGGAATAAACGATATTTTTCTTTCTCTTATTTTCCTTCTTACCCGCACTCGCAAACACACTAGGAAGCAAATAGCATAGTTGAATTTTCGTCGAATAGCAAGCGATACTTTAGCTTTAAATCCCCAAACGAACGTTGCCTATCATCAAAAATATGAGCATCGTCACTTGGGAAAAGTTTAATGCTGTTCTGGAGGAGTGCTGTGTCCTCGGCTGGGTGGGTGGAAGGACGCCTCTCTTGATCAGCTTCCAGTGAGGGAGCAGGCCAAGTGGCTGCATGGAGACTGCCGCTTGCCTCGTGCGTGAGGAGTTACTAATCGTTTTGCAATGCCTTGTCTTGAAGAGCTCGATTTACCGGCTCAGTTGAGTTAATGGACATGAGTTTCAATGCTAAAAGGTAGTACGGTCTGAAAAGTTTTCGTAAAGGTCTAGTACACGGTGACTCTTGCTCTTTGTTGCCAAATTGAACGTCGTTTTTTTATCTTAAAACCGACCAAAATTGATCTTTCGTAAACCATACGAATAAAATTAACAGTCTTTAAAAAAGGCGTAAATGGATCCCTATGATGCTCCCAAGCCATTAAGCCAATTCTATGGAATGAGTTTTTCGTTAAAATAATTATAGAGGTGTTAGAAAAACGTCTTTTCAAGATATTGTAATATAGGCTCGTTTAAAACCGAAGCTATGCAATACATTAAACTTAATAAGAAAGTCTGTATGAATACATTTTAAAACAAACCATGAAATTAGTATAAGCTGTGAAAGTACATTCCGTAAGGAAAACATTCTTTATTTAACTAATTTGCTTTTGTAAAATGAAATCGGTGCGGTTACTGCGTTTCTCATCGATGCGGTACTGCTTGAAGCAGGCTCGATGCCGGGGACGCCGATATTTTCCATCAGTACAAATTCTGATCAAACAAACTTTACCGTATTCATGCCTGCGGAGCTATATCCCAAAACGTGCTACTTCTACAGGCCCAATTGATTCTACAGTGGATAAACATCGTTAGTACGAAAGTTGAAACTCTTGGAATAAAAGTCTAAAGTCGAATGCAAAATTACCTCTCACAGTCGGTTAGTCCTCGTCATGTGTACGTCAGAAATCCCATTTCGGTGTAGATTCCAAGGGGTTCAAGAGAGACTTCAACACTGAGGGATATTACTGAACACAGCCATTGTAATTAAATTATCGCACATTTTTGTTAAGAGCACTGGAATCCTACCAATTCCGGAAGGCGCAGATCGAGTACATGACGTCCTCCAGAAATGACTTTCCAAGCGCAGGGTGCCTCAAACTGACACGCCGGCAATGTGTCATGGCGGCGACGAGTGATGACGGTAATGGAAAATGCAATAAATCAAAAAGGAAACTCTTTATGCGAGGCTAAACCAAAACTTGAAAAAATGTGAAATTTGTGCTTCATATACAGAGACTCCCATGAGCAACTTGATTGTAAAAATGTCGAGATCACTAATTTTCTAGCCTCCGCGTGATAATTTGAGTTGAACTCGCAGCGTTTTATTTGAATGAAAACTTGAAGTGGGGAATTAGCATCTCTTGATAGGGATACTGAGCTCTATAAAAAATATCCACTTCAAGTTAGCCGATGCCCAACTTTGGAGAGCAACATCCCTTATGAGGATGTCATTGGAGATAAATTTATTCACTTGTAAAAGCGGGGGGTAAATGTTGAGAAACACATGAGCCTGCGTCAAGTATTATGTATATAACGTACGTACATCATCCTAAACATTAATTCCTGTTCATTTATTTTGCAGAATTTGAGATGTCTGTCACCCGTTTGTAGGTTATTTTAAATCCATTTTAGTAACATCCAAAACCCAATACGTTAATGTTACCTCATTTAAGTGACGTAATTCACTGCACGAGGCGTTATAGAAGAGCGAATACGAAAAGCGCCCATATCCATTTCCGCCATCTGGCGTCAAGGAAGCCCCACAGAGCTGTGTGAGGTCATTCATGTTTCGCAACTCATGGCCACCCTCTTCCATTCATAGCATCCAATGCCGATACCAGCGGAAAATTATTCAGTCGTTCCCGCAAACAGCCCTAGATCGTCGATTCCAAAAAACAAACGCTCTATCTTCTTATTTATTTCTCATAATGAGCTCTGTCTGCTAGTTACCAAGCATATATTTTCCGTGTAATTTCACGCTCGCTGTAGCTTCACCGCTCCGTGTGGGGACGACTTTAGAGCGGTTGCTTGCTGGAACCGATCTGGCGCTCTCTGAGGGGAACGTCCGTATTCAGAGCTATCACGGGACACTGAATTACTCGGTTGTTCTATCCATTATGTGATCTTTTCTCGAATGAGAGGTGAAGGTGGCCCTTCATATGTGTATGTCCTACTTGTTTCACGCACGATTTGATTTGTGTTGAAAATTTAAGTTCAACGTATTCTAAATAAGTTCTCATGAGTCAATAATTAATAATTCATACATATGAAACTAAAAATTATGAACACGTACCAATTCATGCACGAAACAAATTCGATACATGTCAAGGGCTACCTGCATGTAAAAACCTTGAGAGAATGGGCAGTTTCACGAGCAAAGTTTTTTTAATTATTGATAAAATACGCCACGCTCAGATAATGCTCTTAAAAGGGATGATCAATTTTTTTAGGGATACTATACATGTTTTTAGCATTCATGTGGCGAAGTTTTCCAGTGAGGCATGACGAACGATGTTAACTTTGAAAGGAAGTGTACTAGAAAAATCTGCTTAAGAGCTAAAGTGAGAAAAAATACAGAAATCGTGTCCCAAAGAAACTGCAAGAGCTTGCTTAAACGTTTTTTGGAATTAAATTGTTTTTTTGATTAACTCATTGAAATTAAATTCACGTGACACAACTGAAATGCAAAATTTTAATGAATAACATGTTTACAATTGGGTATTGAACCGTGAAGACCTTGAGCACATTTTTGACAGAATAAAATGGAATGCGAAAAAAGTACCGGTCTTTCATAGTGGCATAATTCACACTTGGAAAGCAGTAAAGGCTAAGAAGTCGAACAGTAAATAGCGTCATGCTACAGCTGTGACAGGCTGTGAAGACACCTCAAGAAATATGAGACCTTGATGTGTCTGGAAGAGGGTATATAAGTACTCTTTTTCTACAAATAATCTCTCTTCAACATGGTGCTTATGTCAGTACCTTGTTCTGAGAAAATTTAAGTCAGAAAAAGGTACCGAAGGACGAGTGCCGTGTGTACCTCTTCGGGGAAGTAAGCTTACGGAACAAAAACATGAATAATTCGCTACTCGAGGTTTGGTGAATGTCATTAGATGCAATTAAATTTGCCCCTGATGGCTGGGCCTTTTAGAGCTGGCGTACTCAAGATGCTGGAGTTATCCTCGTTTTATTCGAATGTTTTGCATATTAAAAATAGAGGGAAGTTTTATACGAATCAATGCCAAGTTTGGACAAATGATTTTTTGAAGATTGAATATATCCTTCTTGTGTTTCCTAATATGGACAAGAGGAAACATATCAAGTCTTCCGTTTGTGCACAGTTTTATTTGATTTTGCTGTACACCATTCGAACAAGGCACTGCTTGTCCTTCTTAAGATACCCTTAAAAGTTTTTGCAAACAAAGAACAATATGAGATCAAACAAATTAATTTACAATTACAAAAACAGATGAGCATCGCATCCAAAAATTACTGTTTTGCGGGGCAATTAAAGTCGGACTAGGAGAACATTTTTTAAAAGTGCATCAGACTTCACACTGGGAACGAATTTTTAACTTTTGAGATAAAATAAAAATAGCCAACGTAACACTTCTAAGTACAAAAATCTGGTAAAATTTTAAATCTTTTAATACACCATTTAAACATGAGATGAGTAATATTTTCTGGGATTTATCTCAGTTTCTGGCAAATCCGCGGAGCAACTCAGTAACAACTTCATTCAACTGGACAACATTGGGAAACTTTTTAGCGTCTCGGTTGACACAGGGCGCTACAGCTCGCCGAGTATCAGCAAACTTCAGCAAGCTTCAACATCTGGATATGATGAAAGCTGACACGAATTTTGTCAGCACCAGAAAAGATGATACTCGGGCTCAATGTCGCTATGCTTTCCAAAACTAACTCGAAACTAATTTTCCTAAGGCCTATTTAACTTTAACACAAATTAATAAGACTCCTGCAATACATGTTGTACATAGAATTCGTAGTCAGTGCGTGAAGTACTTCAGGGTCACGCTGATCTGCCAAAACTTATTACGAAATTGAGGACAGAAATTTGGCCCATTTTTAGTTGTGCTAAAACTAGATATGCATCTTTAGAGGAGTCCTTTATTTCCTTACCGCGTTTCAGGGCAAGCGACTGCTTGGACGCAGCACGAGGCTACTGGGCGGGCGGGCTTTGATACCAACTCAAGGAATAAACTGCCGGGAGAAGCAAACTACCGCGAGAAGCAAACTACCGCGAGAAGCGGTGCACGGTTTCCTTGTTGAAGGAATGAGCTGCAAGTCTGTTTGTTGAAGTGAGCAGTGATGGTGGTAGTAAGAATGTCTAGTAGCCCCAATTAAAGGTAAAGATTTAGAATGGTTACATGGTAATACAATGAAAACTGTTTAGCAGAGAATTTGGCGACAGGTTAGATATCGCACCTAATACCTTGAATATGCACGTAATTAAGACTTATTACCAACGATACCCATCATATTGACCAGAAAAATCTCAGAGTTGTACATTGGTACGTTTTGGACATTTAGGTTTATATTTTAAAATATGTGAAACTAGGAAGTAATAACTGGTATTTTACTTCTTGATACGTGACATTGAAATCGAAAATGAACCATATATGTGTGTATGTAAGTCTCAAGCAACCAGTTTCCCAGAACAAGGGAATACAAACTTAAGAAATTGTAAGGTATAATATTTACTCGTATTTTGAATATCAGTTGATGGATATTAACGTTATAATACGGTTTGCAGGGTTAGAAAAAGAATGAGATGAGTTTTGAGCGAAGAATTTCAAATTTTGTTCTCAGTTTCTCGACGTGGTGAAGAAAGAAAATACGAACGTATCAGAGTGAGTATACATCAAAATTAAATTTACTGAGTCAGTTGTCTTACATGGAATGTAGACAATTTTTTCATCAGGCAGTTTGGGGAAGAATACGTGCAGGGAAAATAACTTTGGGGCGAAACAAAGATTGTATGAATGTCTAAGTGCGACATATGGCAAATTTTATGATTTAAGGATAAGCAGTAGAAAATTTGGCTACAATATCAAGACAACGAGATCAATATTCAATTGTGTAAAAACTCACTTGTATGTGAAGTTGGTTGGTCTAAAGTAACATCTAGTGACGTGATCGTGAAAGCAACACATCAGTGGGGTGCTGGTGTTCGCCGATGGCCCAGCAAATGATGGATGTTGACATCAACTCAAGAATGGATTGAGAAAACTCGTGTGACGCAAGAGACACGCGGCTTCAGAGACGACAAGACGGCGCCGCGATGTAGCTCACGAAATGGTCTCTAAAGTCTTGTTTTCCCTTTAATTAGAACGACGGTAACACGTCGAAACGAAGAGCCCACAAATTTCCAACGAATCATTTTCTTTGCGTGGTAATTAAACTGTCGAACGGGTGAGTGAATTTTCTTCATTCTGTCTTTGTAGATTTTTTCCCAAAGTTTTAATAGAGAGTTAAATTAAATTTAGATAGCAAGCGTTTCATATATTCGTTGCGCTTGGCGGAGTTTTTCTGTTTAATATATGCTTCGCTCATTTGAGGTGAACGTCGGCTTTGTGAGATGAAGGGGACGTGATTTAAATGTAGAGCCTTTAAAGCAATGGTTTCAAATGTGAATAAAGTATGAGTAAAGAATGTCGAGTAGAGATTGAAATCTAGCTTAAGTACCAACTGTCTTGACAATACCGATCGAATTACGACCTGAAATAACCAAGAGAGAGGCTGATCATGGAAATGAAAATGAAATTACGTTTGCTGAAAGGCTCGTTAACTTTCAATAGCCCTTGATATCATTCTTGATAGAGCAGTAATGTTTCAGTATTAATCATTTTATAATTATAAAATTCTGGGGCGGCGCAAGTTGTTCACTCATGCAATGTTATTGTATGAGTTGTTCACTCATATTTACAAACACTGTGGCATAACAAAAAACCTTTTCAAATATTTTGTTACATGCCTAAACCAGTTCGATAGTAGCGAGTTGGTTATTCCCATTCATGTGTTCCAGTACAATTAAAAATTTATTGATGCATCATTTATTTTGTGCGCAAAACAGTAATGTAAAATAACTCGTGTTACTTCATACATTTCTCAAAGATTGGAAGAATTAGCCCCAGTCTATGTTTTTTTGTCGGATCTACGAAATCTCATTGAGCTTTCAAGTGACTTAGCTAGCGATACGTGGTAACCCTAGTTCGTAATTTCGTATTAGTTATTCAGTTATTATTCCTTATCCATTTATACGTGAACATAAGTTACAATATTACTGTAACTTACAATTACAAACTTTTACAAACTTTTGTCTGTACAATATTGTACCCTAAGTTAATAATCCTCGCCTCTACCTTATAGGTTTCCCTAGACGCTTAGTAGCTTATTTGGGCCCACTCGCGGTGTACGTATGTATATCCTGAACCTGGTTTGATATCAGCCATTTCTCATTTGATCGTCAGACTATCTTCAATATAAATTACTTGTGCTAAATAAATGTTTCCAATCTTTCATATACGTATGCTATCGCGTCTTCTTCATTACAATCCCACCAGTTTCGGTACTGCCAATGATTAAATTCCACCGTATTAATATCGCAGTTGGTCAGGTGTTCGTTAACGTGTTCCAGTGAAGGTGTTCTTCAATGGTACACATAGCCATCTTTGCTGGCGGTTTCATCCCTGCTGCTGCGTCTAATTGAGAAGGCACGGCCGGGCACCGTGGCAGTCTTCACGTGGCCCTCCCCTTGTGAAGGCTGGCGACTGTAAACCTGGAGGTATAATACAGCACATTTCACGCATATATCTGTGAATGAAGTTACAGTTTTATTATTGTCATTTCAACCCATTGCATTCCCTTTACGTCACCTGGAGTGTTGTTTCCAAGAATCCTTTGAGACCTGAGGGGCTTTGTCATTTTACTCAGGATAAATTGGATCTAAATTGAATTAATTTCTGGAAATAAATAAATCTTTAAATTGCATATTTTCTCGATATGAAGGCAGAACATTATGCACTGTAACATTTTTATGAACACTTCAAAAGGCCACTAAAAGCGCTTGTTTGAAACACAGAGCAATAGTTGCAGCGGACTTGCAAACTACCATCAATACGACTTATTAACAAAATTCTCAGGTATCACACGCCTTTGATGGCTGTTTTAAAATGATCGAAGACTGAAAATGGTGTATTATTTCAGGTATATATGTACCCTTCCCTGAGTTGTTTAAACGCGAGAAGATATTTCAAATTTGTTCAACCTGGTAGTAATTATGCGAAGAGAGTGCCAAATCTCGTGTTCATTTTGAATTAAATATACTGAGTGTATTGATGAGCTCATTTTGAACACCATAACGCTTCTGCACGCAGCTTTCAGATTAGTTTCATAAAAGAAGATGAAAGAAATAAATCACATTTTACTTAGAGACTTGATTTTTGCTAAAGTAAGTAAGTTTTTGATTAGATCAAATCTTGAATAAGTTATCCGTCAATTTCAATTGTCGTCAGGTATATCTCACTGACCGCGTGTCTACTCTTTGAGTTGTAATTATGCAGGACCACAGCCAAGCAATTTTTGAAGTGTTCACCTATACAGTACACACACAGGCCCTAGCGCTATTCAAAGAATTTGAGATGGTCTCGCATCACTCGAAACGTCATGTAATTATATAAGTTCAGCTGTGTTGCACATAAGCTTTAACTTTAAAATGCAGCGGAACACAGAAAATCCGCAGCTTGATCATTACCGATAATTTCGAATTCGCGTCTGCCAGCGAAGAAGATTGCTTCTTCAACACCTTGATTTCAGCCGCACAGCTGCCGCGGCTGCCGATGCCTCGCGAACACTTCCCTGACTCTGCCAGTCACCTCGGAGTCGCGGAGTTGCGGACCTCCTGAGCTCTCACAACGTTGTGTGCTGTGATCGAGTGTGGTCTGTG